>JARNME010000444.1:0-116560 GCA_030179655.1 Scaptomyza flava | reverse complement strand
TTTTTTTGCTGGCCATAACACTACGGAGCGGTTTTCTGGGTACAGTCGGGGCATTTTTTTCTTTTTGTTTTGCTAACCAACCGCACGAGAGAACTGTCCCCAACCTTTTACTGCTCCAAAGTACAGTAGGATCCAGCTTCCCTTTAACCATTTTTTTTTGTGCCGATGCCCAATATTTCTCGGAGCCACCGAGGCAACAGCTAAGACAACGCGACGAAAAATAAAATCCTTCGAAAAATAAACAAAGTTAATATCCTTCGAAAATAAAACAAAGTAAAATCCTTCGAAAAATAATCTTTCGGAAAATAAAACCATAATCCGGTGAAAAAAAATAAAATATTCTTCAATACAATATAAAAAAATCCTGTGGAAAAAAATATATTAAATAAAAAAAAATACTCCTGCGACACAACGGATAAAACTAATCAGAAATACAACAGTACAGCGATCAGCTTTTAACATGGGCGTAATGGATTCCTTACGTCGCAAGGACGAGTTGCAGCGCCTAGCTGAGGAGTTCAGCCTTGGAAGCAGGGTACCGTCGAGGACTTGCGTGCTCGAATCTCCACCTTCGTATCCAGGGGAGAGCATTCGGAGGAAATGCGGGACCGCTTGCACGAATTGGAAGTGAGCTATGGGGACGGCAGCCAGCCCTCGGGATGTCCGCTCACCAGCTGTGTCTCCGGGTCCGACCGACCAAGTGCGCAAGGAGGAGTACCAACTCCAAATGCCCGTGCCGACTCGGCCGATGGTAACTCAGGCACCCACGCCTACTAGGCACCCAGTCACCCATCGACCAGACTCGGCCGGGCGAACCTTTCAGGTATTACCTGATCGAACTACGGCTGATATGCAGCGTGCGCAAAACTCACCGGAACGGGAGCTGGAGAGGTATCTACGAGAACCTGTAGCCGAGTATCATTGTTCCACACAACGAACGAATTTGAAACGTTGGCCGCATTGACTTAGCTGGTCACAGGCTACGAGAAGGTCCGGGACCAGTGCCCTCGTAGCTACGCAGCGTTGTTGCCGGCAAGCGGGCTGACAAAACTGGTACAGGCCCATAACGTCGGAAGCCACGGACAAGGTAACCGGGAGCCTAGGGGTTACGCAACGTTGGTGCCGGCAAGCGCGCCCACAACACACAGTGGCGGCCCGTAAAACAAGTCAGGTGTCAAAAATCAAAAATTGTCATGGTGCCTCTAAAAAATATTGAAGAACCCACTTTATAGGAATTTTCCAACGATTTCAAATCTGCAATCCTTAATGTAACCGGATTTTTGTTAGAAGATATAGTTTTTCAAAGTTGTTAGATTGTTTTGTGTTACATAAAAATCACAATTTTAAGGTAATTGGTCGCTTTGAGATACAATATCTCAAAACTACGGAACGGATCGTCATTATTTTTGGTTCTATGATAGATCTATTTATTAAGAAAAGAATAAAAATTTATACTGTTTTGTTTTGCGTTTGGCCAGGCAAATCAATATTTACCAACTATCCACTCTTTCGCTATGTCTCACTTTGATGGAAAATATAAAAAAAAGTATCACATTTTACATCAGCCATATTTTCTAAATTATTTCTTTGATTATTCCTTATCTAATGCAAAAAGTTTCAGGCTGCCCGTTTTTGCCCCTTTTTTTTAGATATAAAATAGTGAAAAAAGACATAGTTTCCAAAAATGTGTTTGCAGGCATTTTTGAGCAATTTATGACATATAACCGTGAGAACCCATTTTATTGTTGTTGTTTGCGTTCGTTATTGTTTAAGATACTTGCTTTTTTTGTTTTTCATTCTGTAATGCTTACGCTGAGATCATTTGTCAAATCCTGGTCCCTAAATTCAGGTGCAGTTACAGGATATACAAATACATTACCAGGTACGCACCGAATACAGAAATTGCGTTAGCGTACAACTAGTCACACATCCCATTCAGGTAGGCACAAATCTTATTCGGACACGTGCCAAGTCCCCAAATTGCATAAATTGACCTTATTGACCTGGACTTATACAAACAATGGTAAATTTGTTAGGCATGAAAAGCTAACTCTTTTCTTGAACCCTTAATCCAAACGGTATCTATCAGGTAATAGATTAGACTATACATTGAAAAAAAAAAAACTATAATCCTAGATTAGTCTACGACTGAAGTTGGCGAGACAAGTACTGTTTTAAAAAGGCACTTTCAAAAATGTCGTTGAACAACCCATAAATTATTTGACCTGTTTAGGAAGTCAAAAGGCGTAACGAATTTCACGGAAGCTGCCTTCGAAGAACTTGATAGTTTTATACGGCAATTGTACAGAGAAGTGAAAATATAAAACAAAAAACTTGCCTTGACTTATGCCAGACTAAACATCAAGATGGATGCAAGCAAACAGAATGATTGAGAGATTCAACACCAAACATCAGGACTGGCTTAATAGTGATACCATCCTGGATACATTGACAGAGATGAACCCAGCACATCCACCGGACAGGCAAGAGGAAGGCCGACTAAAGTAGGAAGAGTGTTCAATTAACAAGAAAGAGGAAACTTGCTGATTCAACAAATGATTTATCCACGGACATTTATCGGAAAGCGCTGTCTATTAGATATACAAAGGATGTTGAAAAGTAAGGACACACATTACAAAAGCAGTTGCTATTGCAAGCCCACCGCGACTACAAAGAATCAGAAAAAGCATTCCCTACGCCTCCAAACTCAAACCCTAAGCAGTATGGTTCCGAAGAAGCTTTGGCTTTGTTTATGGACTTGGACACTTTCTAAAGAGAAATATGAGATATTACGGGGCATCTTTGAGGCAACAGGAGCTGACCATTTACCGGGATACAAACATGTTTCGAAAGCAAAATTAGATTCACGACCACTGCATAAGGAGTTTACTGAAGTCTCTGTAAAAACTAACATGCAGATCTAATGGACCATACAACAAAACGGCTGTTGGAGAGTCTTGCTGAAAATGTGGTTGAAGCTCTTCCTGAGAATCTGACATTGATCAGTAAATGGGGCTGCGATGGATTCATCTGGACAAAGCGTGTATAAGCAAAGAATATTATCCGATGACGCTACATATCGGACGGAAACATTTATAGCATCTGTTGTTCCTTTGCGGCTAAAATCTGATGATTCTTTACACTGGAAAAATGAACGGCCGTCATCTGTACATTATTGCCGACCATAATGTTTCAGTATGCAAGGGAATCGCCAGAACTCATACGAAACAAAGTAATTGATATTGAAGACCAAATAAGCAAGATTAAGCCAACAAAGCTCGAAATCAGAGAAGGAAAATACATTGAATGTAATTACGAGTTCCACCTAACCATGGTTGACAGAAAAGTGGTCACGAACTGACAAACACAAGGTCAACTTTGTCATGCCCAATTTGCAAAAGGACGCAAAAAAACCTTCGACAATTTAAGTGATTCTGCAAATGAGAAAAATTATGAGTTTGGGATCTCACCCTTGCATGCAAGAATAAGGTGTATGGAGTTCTTGCTGAAATTAGCGTATACGCTTACACAAGAGGATGAAAACTTTGACGAAAACCATCAAACAAAGATAAGGAAAATATCAGAAAGAAGCGAATACAGGATGCGTTTTTCAAACAAGTTGGACTTAAAGTAGACTGCCCCAAGTACGGATACGGAAACTCAAACGATCGAAACACTTCAAGGAGATTTTTTGAAAATGATGAGCTGTAACTCAATCACAGGGATAAACAACCAAATCGTTAAGAGATTGGTAACGATCTTAAATATTTTGAACTGCAAGGAAAAAGTTGATTCTGCCAAGTATGGAGAATTGCTTCAAAACAGCATCACTTTTAGCAGAATTATATCCGCAGAAAAAGTTGACCCCGACAGTCCATAAAGTATTGGCGCATGGCAAAGATATAATTGAGTATCAGTCTTTGCCAATTGGAGAGCTTTCTGAAGAAGCACAGGAATCATTAAATAAATTTTATAAAAAATACAGATTGCTAAACACTTTCAAAGCATCAAGGGTGAGACAATATGAGGACCTCTTCAACATGCTAGCAGCATCTTCAGATCCACTATTTCATCACTGAGCATGTTAAGTCACGAAAAGAATTAGAAATACTTATAGTTCAGAGATGATTAGTCTTTTAGATATACATCTTCTACGGATTGTGATGAATATTTTACAAAAAATTAAAAAAAAATTATTTAAATTATTATAATATTAATTTTAAATTATAAAAACCATTAAAATGAAACAATAAATATCAAAATATTTAAAATATTTTTTTTTCCTTCCCGTAAAATTGGTTTTTTCACAAGTTTCCAACTTGCATACCCATAAATAGGCACTCAAATATCGTAGAATTCATTTCATTTCAGCTGCCCGTTTTTGCCCCTTTTTTTTTTAGATATAAAATAGTGAAAAAGACATAGTTCCAAAAATGTGTTGCATGCATTTTTGAGCAATTATGACATATAACCGTGAGAACCCATTTTTATTGTTGTTGTTTCGTTCGTTATTGTTAAGATACTTGATTTTTGTTTTTCATTCTGTAATGCTTACCTGAGATCATTTGTCAATCCTGGTCCCTAAATTCAGGTGCAGTTACAGGATATACAAATAAATTACCAGGTACGCACCGAATACAGAAATTGCGTTAGCGTACAACTAGTCACACTCCCATTCAGGTAGGCACAAATCTATTCGGACACGTGCCAAGTACCCAAATTGCATAAATTGACCTTATTGACCTGGACTTATACAAACAATGGGTAAATTTGTTAGGCATGAAGCTAACTCTTTTCTTGAACCCTTAATCCAAACGGTATCTATCAGGTAATAGATTAGACTATATATTGAAAAAAAAAAAAAAACTATAATCCTAGATTAGTCTACGACTGAAAGTTGGCGAGACAAGTACTGTTTTTACACTTCAAAAAATGTCGTTGAACAACCATAAATTATTTGACCTGTTTAGGAAGTCAAAAGGCGTAACGAATTTCACGGAAGCTTGCCTTCGAAGAACTTGATAGTTTATACGGCCAATGTACAGAGAAGTGAAAATTTAAAACAAAAACTTGCCTTGACTTATGCCGGACTAAACTCAAGATGGATGCAAGCAAACAGAATGATTGAGAGATTCACCACCAAACATCAGGACTGGCTTAATAGTGATACCATCCTGGATACATTGACAGGAGATGAACCCAGCACATCCACCGGACGAGCAAGAGGAAGGCCGACTAAAGGTAAGGAAGAGTGTTCAAATTTAACAAGAAAGAGGAAACTTGCTAATTCAACAAATGATTTATCCACGGAACATTTATCGGAAGCGCTGTCTATTAGATATACAAAGGATGTTGAAAAAGTAAGACACACATTACAAAAGCAGTTGCTATTGCAAGCCCACCGCGACTACAAGAATCAAGAAAAGCATTCCACGCCTCCAAACTCAAACCCTAAGCAGTATGGTTCCGAAGAAGCTTTGGCTTTGTTTATGGACTTGGAACTTCTAAAGAGAAATATGAGATATTACGGGCATCTTTGAGGCAACATGGAGCTGACATTTTTACGGGAATACAAACATGTTTCGAAAGCAAAATTAGATTCACGACCACTGCATAAGAGTTTACTGAAGTCTCTGTAAAAACTAACATGCAGGATCTAATGGACCATACAACAAAACGGCTGTTGGAGAGTCTGCTGAAAATGTGGTTGAAGCTCTTCCTGAGAATCTGACATTGATCAGTAAATGGGGCTGCGATGGATCATCTGGACAAGCGTGTATACGCCAAAGAATATTATCCGATGACGCTACAATATCGGACGGAAACATATTTATAGCATCCGTTGTTCCTTTGCGGCTAAAATCTGATGATTCTTTACACTGGAAAAATGAACGGCCGTCATCTGTACATATTGCCGACCAATAATGTTTCAGTATGCAAGGGAATCGCCAGAACTCATACGAAACAAAGTAATTGATATTGAAGACCAAATAAGCAAGATTAAGCCAACAAAGCTCGAAATCAGAGAAGGAAAATACATTGAATGTAATTACGAGTTCCACCTAACCATGGTTGACAGAAAGTGGTCAACGAACTGACAAACACAAGGTCAACTTTGTCATGCCCAATTTGCAAAAGGACGCAAAAAAACTTCGACAATTTAAGTGATTCTGCAAATGAAGAAAATTATGAGTTTGGGATCTCACCCTTGCATGCAAGAATAAGGTGTATGGAGTTCTTGCTGAAATTAGCGTATACGCTTACACAAGAGGATGAAACTTTGACGAAAACACATCAAACAAGATAAGGAAAATATCAGAAAGAAGCGAATACAGGATGCGTTTTTCAAACAAGTTGGACTTAAAGTAGACTGCCCAAGTACGGATACGGAAACTCAAACGATCGAAACACTTCAAGGAGATTTTTTGAAAATGATGAAGCTGTAACTCAAATCACAGGGATAAACAACCAAATCGTTAAGAGATTGGTAAACGATCTTAAATATTTTGAACTGCAAGGAAAAAGTTGATTCTGCCAAGTATGGAGAATATGCTTCAAAAACAGCATCACTTTTAGCAGAATTATATCCGCAGAAAAAGTTGACCCCGACAGTCCATAAAGTATTGGCGCATGGCAAAGATATAATTGAGTATCAGTCTTTGCCAATTGGAGAGCTTTCTGAAGAAGCACAGGAATCATAAATAAATTTTATAAAAAATACAGATTGCTAAACACTTTCAAAGCATCAAGGGTGAGACAATATGAGGACCTCTTCAACATGCTAGCAGCATCTTCAGATCCACTTATTTCATCACTGAGGCATGTTAAGTCACGAAAAGAATTAGAAAATACTTATAGTTCAGAGATGATTAGTCTTTTAGATATACCATCTTCTACGGATTGTGATGAATATTTTACCAAAATTTAAAAAAAAATTATTTTAATTATTATAATATTAATTTTAAATTATAAAAACCATTAAAATGAAACAATAAATATCAAAAAATTTTAAAATATTTTTTTTCCTTCCCGTAAAATTGGTTTTTTTCACAAGTTTCAACTTTGCATACCCATAAATAGGCACTCAAATATCGTAGAATTAATTTCAATGCTCATTTTATAGGTTGATTAATTATCTATCAGATGCTTTTTAAGTTGATCGATTATCTCATTTGGTTCAAAAGTTATGATTTTTGCAACGAAAAAACTCAAATGGCGCCACTGTGCAACACCGGTACCAAATCATAAAACCAGAGACCGCGAACAGGGTAACCAAGACCTGACGGTTTCCACAAGGAACACCGAGGCAACGACATCACAAGGCACGGGCGAAGCAATGACGTGAAGCGAGCATGTCCGAACTGCGGAGACATCGGGCACTTTTCTAAGGACTGTCGCAATCCCCAGTTGTTATTCTGCAGGGACTGTGGCCGCCGTGGGACCCGCACCATTGGATGCTGCCACGTCGCCAGATCGGGAAACGGGCAACGCCTCCGTCCAACCGAAGACAGGCCGGAGAGCAGCAGCGACTGGAGCCCTCGTCAGTAGTTCACCCGTTACGCTTGGAGGAGGGGAGGATCGCAGCTCTGGTGACCATAGGGGACACCCCGGAAGAAGCAACACTGGACACCGGAGCCACGCGGTCGTTTATCAGTGAATGGTTGGCAAGGATTTTCGGGACAAAGGATAACATTCGGGATATGCGGGTGAGAATAATCCTTGCGGATGGCTCGCCTGTAGTGTGTATATGCATTAAATAACACCCTGTATTTACATACATAAGTATGCGACACTTTGTTGCATACAATAACAAACATATAGCCAAAAGCGCGAGCCACTTGAGTTGATTGACTCAGGCTCATATTACGCAGCGCGGACCGTTAGTACACTAGCCGGCCATTCAGCTGACGGCGCATATCCCACGCTACGCTTATGTAGCGCATACCACGAGTAAAATATATGTACTCGCAATGCATGCATATACCATGCACACTCTCTCCATATTCTTATAGTGCAGAGAGCCGCTCCGCTGCCGGCGTCACTGGCAGAGCAGCTCCACGGCTATAGGCTAAAATATACTTTAAGATATATTGTACAATTCATTAAATAATGAACTGCAAACAACGACAGTAATGTCTTCTAGTTTGTAACCCCGAGCCCGTTAAAGTACATGGCGACCGTGACAGGACGAATCGGCATGAAATAAAATTAAAAAAAAATTGAGAGCACAAATATAATCAAAAGCTAAGCAAAAATCAGAGATAACAACAAAACAATAAAAGCTGAAACAAAACTGCGGAAGAATTGAAATTCGAATTGAACTTTGTGACGCACTAAAACACAAAAATATTTTTTTTGAAAATTTGACCAACAAATTCACAGCAACAAGAGCCGTCACAACCTGTTATAGTACATCCAAGGTTATTTACACCATCCAATTAACAAAGCCTGTGCGACAACCAGCACCGGCCACGGAACGAGTAACCAACGCGGAAATGCCTGTGCAGCCAGCACCGGCCACTTAAATTTAATGCGGAGGAGAGCGGTCTGCTAGTCCTCTACAGCAACGAGGGATAGAAAGTCCTCTACAACAACGAGGGACACTAACATCTACAACAACGAGGGATAAAAAGTCCACTACAACAACGAGGGACACTAACATCTACAACACGAGGGATAAAAGTCCTCTACAGCGACGAGGGATAAAAGTCCTCTACAGCAACGAGGGAGCCGTTATTAATTGTAAAATAATAGACATAAATAATAAGACTGTCTCAAAATGTACACTCCCCAAAATGCAATGTAAAGAATCTTTGTAAAAACCAAGCAGATGACTCTGCGGGTTTAGTAGCTTCAAATAGGCAGGGATTTTATGTACATGCACATTCACATTCAAAATATTTTCTCTCCGCCGCAAGGCGTCAATTAACAAAAAAAAAAAAAATAATAATGTAATATATATAATGACAAGTAGGAATATATACAAAAAAAAAGAGATCAAGAGGTTGACAGAAAAATTTCATAAATAAAAAAATTACTAGATTAAATAAACAACTTTATAATAGTGAACCGGTAGAATGAAATGAAAATGTAAAATTAGATGAAGAACTTGAGACAACTTATAGAAAATTAGAGCTCTGTAAAAAGACGGAATGCAAATATTCCCCAAATGAAGATATTCCTAAATGTAAAGAGAATTGTAAGGGACCTCTCTACGAAGTATCTTGCGAGTACACTTGTATTCATACAAAATAGTGGTAACAAAATATAGAGCTCTGCTTGCGCAATTTAGAACAAAATAGGCTCAAACGAGAATCAAAGAGAACCATTAAGTCCATATTTTGTTATAAAGGTTAAACCACAGGGAAACATAATGGGTTTTAGTAGACGTAAAATCGGTAGATTCGACCGCCAACGTTATCAATAAGTTGACGTGTCATCACCGGATTTGCAGTACATGCTCATTTTAGTAGCCATTATCGTAGGCCTTATGCTGTTAAATATAGCATTCAAAATATACAAAATACACAGCAGAAGTTTGAAAAAGAAGTACATAAGTCGAGGTAACGATCTGGATAAAATCTAGATACTTTACAAAACAAGTGGAAACGTTGCAGTCGGACGCAACCGACTGCGGTATACTCGATACCAGTATTAAAAATGTTGATGCCCATCCATGTGGGATGTCAATTGCTATCTTCATACCAAATTGGTGACTCTAGCTCGAAGTTTGTATAGAGTGGGGAAAGGGGGGCTGGGGGCGGTATGGTTGGGCGTGGCATCCAAATTTTTGCTGCAGATCCTTGTGGAATGTCAAATGCTACCTTCAGACCAAATTTGGTGACTCTAGCTCGAAGCATGTAAAAGGTGGTGAAACGGGGGCTATGGGGCTTGGGGGCGGTATGGGTGGGCGTGGCATTCAAATTTTTGCTGCCGATCCATGTGGGATGTCAATTGCTATCTTCATACCAAATTTGGTGACTCTAGCTCGAAGTTTGTATAAAATGGGGAAAGGGGGGCTGGGGGCGGTATGGTTGGGCGTGGCATCAAAATTTTTGCTGCAGATCCTTGTGGAATGTCAAATGCTACCTTCATACCAAATTTGGTGACTCTAGCTCAAAGTTTGTATAAGGTGGGGAAAGGGGGGCGGAATGGTTGGCAAGGCTCCAAAACTTTGATGCAATTCTTTTGGGGTTGTTGCCAGCTATCTTCCTACCAAATTTGGTGGCTCTAGCTCCACTACTCTGGAAGATACACGCATTCCCGTTTTTGACGAAGCGTTGGGGCAGATGGGGGTGGCTAGGGCGGTATTGGTAGGCGTGGCATCCAAACTTTTGATGCAGTTTTTGGGGGGTCATCATCACCTATCTTGGCACCAAATTGGTGACTCTAGCTAAAAAACTGTGGGAGATATAGGCTTTTCTGATTTCAAAATTCGGGGGGACTGGGGGCGGAATGGGTGGGCGTGGCTCCAAAACTTTGATGCAATTCTTTTGGGGTTGTTGCCAGCTATCTTCCTATTGGTAGGCGTGGCATCCAAAAGTGGGGAAAGGGGGGCTGGGGGCGGTATGGGTGGGCGTGGCATCCAAATTTTTGCTGCAGATCTATGTGGAATGTCAATTGCTACCTTCATACAAAGCTTGGTGACTCTAGCTCAAAGATTGAAAAAGGTGGGGAACGGGGGGTGGAGGGTTGCGCGTGGCTCCAAAACTTTGATGCACTTTTTTGGGGGTCGCTGCAAGCTATCTTCCTGCCAAATTTGGTGGCTCTAGCTCCACTACTCTGGAAGATACACGCATTCCCGTTTTTGACGAAGCGTTGGGGCAGATGGGGGTGGCTAGTGCGGTATTGGTGGGCGTGGCATCCAAAATTTTGATGCAGTTTTTGGGGGGGTCATCATCGCCTATCTTTGCACCAAATTTGGTGGCTCTAGCTCAAAAACTGTAGGAGATATAGGCTTTTTTGACTTTAAATGCGGGGGGGCTGGGGCTGGAATGGGGAGCGTGGCTACAAAACTTTGATGCACTTTTTTGGGGTTCGTTACCAGCTATCTTCCTACCAAATTTGGTGGCTCTAGCTCCACAAATCTGGAAGATACACGCGTTCTCATTTTTGACGAAGCGTTGGGGTAGCTGGGGGCGGCTAGGGCGGTATTGGTGGGCGTGGCATCCAAACTTTTGATGCAGTTTTTGGGGGGGTCATCATCGCCTATCTTGGCACCAAATTTGGTGGCTCTAGCTCAAAAACAGTAGGAGATATAGGCTTTTTTGACTTTAAAATGCGGGGGGCTGGGGGCGGAATGGGGGGGCGTGGCTCCAAAATTTTTGATGCAGTTTTTTGGGGGTTGCTAGTAGCTATCTTCTTACCAAATTTGGTAGTTCTAGCTGTAAGGGTGTGTGAAATATGCGGACTTATCGTTTTTAAGTTATCTAATTTATCGATTTGCCAGCCCCCTAGTTATCGTAGAACCCCAATCTTGACACTTTAATTTACTATCCCATAGTTAAAGAGAATTGGAAAGTTTCAAGTCTCTAGCTTGAAGGGTGTTGAAAAAAGTTGCGTTCATACAGACGGACAGACGGACAGACACCCTGACGGAAATTGTACAAAACCAATATACTCTTTACCTTCGGTATCGAGTATAAAAAAAAAAAAATTTTGTAAAATTGAACCACGCGGCTAGCGACAAGTGACTAGTTTTTTGTTTTTGTGTTTGTTGTTTTTTTTTTGCTGGCCATAACACTACGCGGTATTCTGGGTACAGTCGGGCATTTTTTTCTTTTTGTTGTTTTTGTTTTGCTAACCAAACCGCACGAGAGAACTGTCCCAACCTTTTACTCTCCAAAATACAGTAGGATCCAGCTTCCCTTTAACCATTTTTTTTTGCCGATGCCCAAATATTTCTCGGAGCCACCGAGGCAACAGCTAAGACAACGCGACGAAAAATAAAATCCTTCGAAAAATAAAACAAAGTTAATATCCTTCGAAAATAAAACAAAGTTAAAATCCTTCGAAAAATATAATCTTTCGGAAAATAAAACCATAATCCGGTGAAAAAAAAAAAAACATTCTTAAATAAAATATAAAAAAATCCTGGGAAAAAAAATATATTAAAATAAAAATAAAATAATCCTGCGACACTAACGGATAAAACTAATCAGAAATACAACAGTACAGCGATCAGCTTTTAACATGGGCGTAAAATGGATTTCCTTACGTCGCAAGGACGAGTTGCAGCGCCTAGCTGAGGAGTTCAGCCTTGGAAGCACGGGTACCGTCGAGGACTTGCGTGCTCGAATCTCCACCTTCGTATCCAGGGGAGAGCATTCGGAGGAAATGCGGGACCGCTTGCACGAATTGGAAGTGAGCTATGGGGACGCAGCCAGCCCTCGGGATGTCCGCTCACCAGCTGTGTCTCCGGGTCCGACCGACCAAGTGCGCAAGGAGGAGTACCAACTCCAAGTGCCCGTGCCGACTCGGCCGATGGTAACCCAGGCACCCACGCCTACAGGCACCCAGTCACCCATCGACCAGACTCGGCCGGGCGAACCTTTCAGGTATTACCTGATCGAACTACGGCTGATGATGCAGCGTGCGCAAAACTCACCGGAACGGGAGCTGGAGAGGATATACGAGAACCTGTAGCCGGAGTATCAATTGTTCACACAACAGAACGAATTTGAAACGTTGGCCGCATTGACTTAGCTGGTCACAGGCTACGAGAAGGTCCGGGACCGTGACCCTCGGAGCTACGCAGCGTTGTTGCCGGCAAGCGGGCTGACAAAACTGGTACAGGCCCATAACGTCGGAAGCCACGGACAAGGTAACCGGGAGTCTAGGGGTTACGCAACGTTGGTGCCGGCAAGCGCGCCCACAACACACAGTGGCGCCCGTAAAACAAGTCAGGTGTCAAAAATCAAAAATTGCATGTGCCTCTAAAAAATATTGAATGAACCCACTTTATAGGAAATTTTCCAACGATTTCAAATCTGCAATCCTTAATGTAACCGGATTTTTTGTTTAGAAGATATAGTTTTTCAAAGTTGTTAGATTTTTGTGTTACATAAAATCACAATTTTAAGGTAAATTGGTCGGCTTTGAGATACAATATCTCAAAAACTAAGGAACGGATCGTCATTATTTTTGGTTCTATTGATAGATCTATTTATTAAGAAAAGAATAAAAATTTATACTGTTTGTTTTGCGTTTGGCCAGGCAAATCAATATTTACCAACTATTCACTCTTTCGCTATTTCTCAACTTTGATGGAAAATAAAAAAAAAATTATCACATTTTACATCTGCCATATTTTCTAAATTATTTCTTTGATTATTCCTTTATCTAATGCAAAAAGTTTCAGCTGCCCGTTTTTGCCCCTTTTTTTTAGATATAAAATAGTGAAAAAAGACATAGTTCCAAAAATGTGTTGCATGCATTTTTGAGCAATTTATGACATATAACCGTGAGAACCCATTTTTATTGTTGTTGTTTCGTTCGTTATTGTTAAGATACTTGATTTTTGTTTTTCATTCTGTAATGCTTACCTGAGATCATTTGTCAAATCCTGGTCCCTAAATTCAGGTGCAGTTACAGGATATACAAATAAATTACCAGGTACGCACCGAATACAGAAATTGCGTTAGCGTACAACTAGTCACACATCCCATTCAGGTAGGCACAAATCTTATTCGGACACGTGCCAAGTACCCAAATTGCATAAATTTACCTTATTGACCTGGACTTATACAAACAATGGGTAAATTTGTTAGGCATGAAAGCTAACTCTTTTCTTGAACCCTTAATCCAAACGGTATCTATCAGGTAATAGATTAGACTATACATTGAAAAAAAAAAACTATAATCCTAGATTAGTCTACGACTGAAAGTTGGCGAGACAAGTACTGTTTTACACTTCAAAAATGTCGTGAAATGTCAAAAATGTGTGAACAACCATAAATTATTTGACCTGTTTAGGAAGTCAAAAGGCGTAACGAATTTCACGGAAGCTGCCTTCGAAGAACTTGATAGTTTATACGGCAATGTACAGAGAAGTGAAAATATAAAACAAAAACTTGCCTTGACTTATGCCAGACTAAACTCAAGATGGATGCAAGCAAACAGAATGATTGAGAGATTCAACACCAAACATCAGGACTGGCTTAATAGTGATACCATCCTGGATACATTGACAGGAGATGAACCCAGCACATCCACCGGACGAGCAAGAAGAAGGCCGACTAAAGGACAAAAAGAAAGAGGAAACTTGCTGATTCAACAAATGATTTATCCACGGAACATTTATCGGAAGCGCTGTCTATTAGATATACAAAGGATGTTGAAAAAGTAAGGACACACATTACAAAAGCAGTTGCTATTGCAAGCCCACCGCGACTACAAAGAATCAAGAAAAGCATTCCCACGCCTCCAAACTCAAACCCTAAGCAGTATGGTTCCGAAGAAGCTTTGGCTTTGTTTAGGGACTTGGAACTTTCTAAAGAGAAATATGAGATATTACGGGCATCTTTGAGGCAACATGGAGCTGACATTTTACCGGGATACAAACATGTTTCGAAAGCAAAATTAGATTCACGACCACTGCATAAGGAGTTTACTGAAGTCTCTGTAAAAACTAACATGCAGGATCTAATGGACCATACAACAAAACGGCTGTTGGAGAGTCTTGCTGAAAATGTGGTTGAAGCTCTTCCTGAGAATCTGACATTGATCAGTAAATGGGGCTGCGATGGATCATCTGGACAAAGCGTGTATAAGCAAAGAATATTATCCGATGACGCTACAATATCGGACGGAAACATATTTATAGCATCTGTTGTTCCTTTGCGGCTAAAATCTGATGATTCTTTACACTGGAAAAATGAACGGCCGTCATCTGTACATTATTGCCGACCAATAATGTTTCAGTATGCAAGGGAATCGCCAGAACTCATACGAAACAAAGTAATTGATATTGAAGACCAAATAAGCAAGATTAAGCCAACAAAGCTCGAAATCAGAGAAGGAAAATACATTGAATGTAATTACGAGTTCCACCTAACCATGGTTGACAGAAAAGTGGTCAACGAACTGACAAACACAAGGTCAACTTTGTCATGCCCAATTTGCAAAAGGACGCAAAAAAACTTCGACAATTTAAGTGATTCTGCAAATGAAGAAAATTATGAGTTTGGGATCTCACCCTTGCATGCAAGAATAAGGTGTATGGAGTTCTTGCTGAAATTAGCGTATACGCTTACACAAGAGGATGAAAACTTTGACGAAAACACATCAAACAAAGATAAGGAAAATATCAGAAAGAAGCGAATACAGGATGCGTTTTTCAAACAAGTTGGACTTAAAGTAGACTGCCCCAAGTACGGATACGGAAACTCAAACGATCGAAACACTTCAAGGAGATTTTTTGAAAATGATGAAGCTGTAACTCAAATCACAGGGATAAACAACCAAATCGTTAAGAGATTGGTAACGATCTTAATATTTTGAACTGCAAGGAAAAAGTTGATTCTGCCAAGTATGGAGAATATGCTTCAAAAACAGCATCACTTTTAGCAGAATTATATCCGCAGAAAAAGTTGACCCCGACAGTCCATAAAGTATTGGCGCATGGCAAAGATATAATTGAGTATCAGTCTTTGCCAATTGGAGAGCTTTCTGAAGAAGCACAGGAATCATTAAATAAATTTTATAAAAAATACAGATTGCTAAACACTTTCAAAGCATCAAGGGTGAGACAATATGAGGACCTCTTCAACATGCTAGCAGCATCTTCAGATCCACTTATTTCATCACTGAGGCATGTTAAGTCACGAAAAGAATTAGAAAATACTTATAGTTCAGAGATGATTAGTCTTTTAGATATACCATCTTCTACGGATTGTGATGAATATTTTACAAAAAATTTTAAAAAAAATTATTTTAAATTATTATAATATTAATTTTAAATTATAAAAACCATTAAAATGAAACAATAAATATCAAAATATTTAAAAATATTTTTTTTTCCTTCCCGTAAAATTGGTTTTTTTCACAAGTTTCAACTTTGCATACCCATAAATAGGCACTCAAATATCGTAGAATTCATTTCATTTCAGCTGCCCGTTTTTGCCCCTTTTTTTTTTAGATATAAAATAGTGAAAAAAGACATAGTTCCAAAAATGTGTTGCAGGCATTTTTGAGCAATTTATGACATATAACCGTGAGAACCCATTTTTATTGTTGTTGTTTCGTTCGTTATTGTTAAGATACTTGATTTTTGTTTTCATTCTGTAATGCTTACCTGAGATCATTTGTCAAATCCTGGTCCCTAAATTCAGGTGCAGTTACAGGATATACAAATAAATTACCAGGTACGCACCGAATACAGAAATTGCGTTAGCGTACAACTAGTCACACATCCCATTCAGGTAGGCACAAATCTTATTCGGACACGTGCCAAGTACCCAAATTGCATAAATTGACCTTATTGACCTGGACTTATACAAACAATGGGTAAATTTGTTAGGCATGAAAGCTAACTCTTTTCTTGAACCCTTAATCCAAACGGTATCTATCAGGTAATAGATTAGACTATATATTGAAAAAAAAAAAAAACTATAATCCTAGATTAGTCTACGACTGAAAGTTGGCGAGACAAGTACTGTTTTACACTTCAAAAATGTCGTTGAACAACCATAAATTATTTGACCTGTTTAGGAAGTCAAAAGGCGTAACGAATTTCACGGAAGCTGCCTTCGAAGAACTTGATAGTTTATACGGCAATGTACAGAGAAGTGAAAATTTAAAACAAAAACTTGCCTTGACTTATGCCGGACTAAACTCAAGATGGATGCAAGCAAACAGAATGATTGAGAGATTCAACACCAAACATCAGGACTGGCTTAATAGTGATACCATCCTGGATACATTGACAGGAGATGAACCCAGCACATCCACCGGACGAGCAAGAGGAAGGCCGACTAAAGGTAAGGAAGAGTGTTCAAATTTAACAAGAAAGAGGAAACTTGCTAATTCAACAAATGATTTATCCACGGAACATTTATCGGAAGCGCTGTCTATTAGATATACAAAGGATGTTGAAAAAGTAAGGACACACATTACAAAAGCAGTTGCTATTGCAAGCCCACCGCGACTACAAAGAATCAAGAAAAGCATTCCCACGCCTCCAAACTCAAACCCTAAGCAGTATGGTTCCGAAGAAGCTTTGGCTTTGTTTATGGACTTGGAACTTTCTAAAGAGAAATATGAGATATTACGGGCATCTTTGAGGCAACATGGAGCTGACATTTTACCGGGATACAAACATGTTTCGAAAGCAAAATTAGATTCACGACCACTGCATAAGGAGTTTACTGAAGTCTCTGTAAAAACTAACATGCAGGATCTAATGGACCATACAACAAAACGGCTGTTGGAGAGTCTTGCTGAAAATGTGGTTGAAGCTCTTCCTGAGAATCTGACATTGATCAGTAAATGGGGCTGCGATGGATCATCTGGACAAAGCGTGTATAAGCAAAGAATATTATCCGATGACGCTACAATATCGGACGGAAACATATTTATAGCATCCGTTGTTCCTTTGCGGCTAAAATCTGATGATTCTTTACACTGGAAAAATGAACGGCCGTCATCTGTACATTATTGCCGACCAATAATGTTTCAGTATGCAAGGGAATCGCCAGAACTCATACGAAACAAAGTAATTGATATTGAAGACCAAATAAGCAAGATTAAGCCAACAAAGCTCGAAATCAGAGAAGGAAAATACATTGAATGTAATTACGAGTTCCACCTAACCATGGTTGACAGAAAAGTGGTCAACGAACTGACAAACACAAGGTCAACTTTGTCATGCCCAATTTGCAAAAGGACGCAAAAAAACTTCGACAATTTAAGTGATTCTGCAAATGAAGAAAATTATGAGTTTGGGATCTCACCCTTGCATGCAAGAATAAGGTGTATGGAGTTCTTGCTGAAATTAGCGTATACGCTTACACAAGAGGATGAAAACTTTGACGAAAACACATCAAACAAAGATAAGGAAAATATCAGAAAGAAGCGAATACAGGATGCGTTTTTCAAACAAGTTGGACTTAAAGTAGACTGCCCCAAGTACGGATACGGAAACTCAAACGATCGAAACACTTCAAGGAGATTTTTTGAAAATGATGAAGCTGTAACTCAAATCACAGGGATAAACAACCAAATCGTTAAGAGATTGGTAACGATCTTAAATATTTTGAACTGCAAGGAAAAAGTTGATTCTGCCAAGTATGGAGAATATGCTTCAAAAACAGCATCACTTTTAGCAGAATTATATCCGCAGAAAAAGTTGACCCCGACAGTCCATAAAGTATTGGCGCATGGCAAAGATATAATTGAGTATCAGTCTTTGCCAATTGGAGAGCTTTCTGAAGAAGCACAGGAATCATTAAATAAATTTTATAAAAAATACAGATTGCTAAACACTTTCAAAGCATCAAGGGTGAGACAATATGAGGACCTCTTCAACATGCTAGCAGCATCTTCAGATCCACTTATTTCATCACTGAGGCATGTTAAGTCACGAAAAGAATTAGAAAATACTTATAGTTCAGAGATGATTAGTCTTTTAGATATACCATCTTCTACGGATTGTGATGAATATTTTACCAAAAATTTTAAAAAAAATTATTTTAAATTATTATAATATTAATTTTAAATTATAAAAACCATTAAAATGAAACAATAAATATCAAAAAATTTTAAAATATTTTTTTTCCTTCCCGTAAAATTGGTTTTTTCACAAGTTTCAACTTTGCATACCCATAAATAGGCACTCAAATATCGTAGAATTAATTTCATGCTCATTTTATAGGTTGATTAATTATCTATCAGATGCTTTTTAAGTTGATCGATTATCTCATTTGGTTCAAAAGTTATGATTTTTGCAACGAAAAAACTCAAATGGCGCCACTGTGCAACACCGGTACCAAATCATAAAACCAGAGACCGCGAACAGGGTAACCAAGACCTGACGGTTTCCACAAGGAACACCGAGGCAACGACATCACAAGGCACGGGCGAAGCAATTGACGTGAAGCGAGCATGTCCGAACTGCGGAGACATCGGGCACTTTTCTAAGGACTGTCGCAATCCCCAGTTGTTATTCTGCAGGGACTGTGGCCGCCGTGGGACCCGCACCATTGGATGCTGCCACGTCGCCAGATCGGGAAACGGGCAACGCCTCCGTCCAACCGAAGACAGGCCGGAGAGCAGCAGCGACTGGAGCCCTCGTCAGTAGTTCACCCGTTACGCTTGGAGGAGGGGAGGATCGCAGCTCTGGTGACCATAGGGGACACCCCGGAAGAAGCAACACTGGACACCGGAGCCACGCGGTCGTTTATCAGTGAATGGTTGGCAAGGATTTTCGGGACAAAGGATAACATTCGGGATATGCGGGTGAGAATAATCCTTGCGGATGGCTCGCCTGTAGTGTGTATATGCATTAAATAACACCCTGTATTTACATACATAAGTATGCGACACTTTGTTGCATACAATAACAAACATATAGCCAAAAGCGCGAGCCACTTGAGTTGATTGACTCAGGCTCATATTACGCAGCGCGGACCGTTAGTACACTAGCCGGCCATTCAGCTGACGGCGCATATCCCACGCTACGCTTATGTAGCGCATACCACGAGTAAAATATATGTACTCGCAATGCATGCATATACCATGCACACTCTCTCCATATTCTTATAGTGCAGAGAGCCGCTCCGCTGCCGGCGTCACTGGCAGAGCAGCTCCACGGCTATAGGCTAAAATATACTTTAAGATATATTGTACAATTCATTAAATAATGAACTGCAAACAACGACAGTAATGTCTTCTAGTTTGTAACCCCGAGCCCGTTAAAGTACATGGCGACCGTGACAGGACGAATCGGCATGAAATAAAATTAAAAAAAAATTGAGAGCACAAATATAATCAAAAGCTAAGCAAAAATCAGAGATAACAACAAAACAATAAAAGCTGAAACAAAACTGCGGAAGAATTGAAATTCGAATTGAACTTTTGTGACGCACTAAAAACAAAAAATATTTTTTTTGAAAATTTGACCAACAAATTCACAGCAACAAGAGCCGTCACAACCTGTTATAGTACATCCAAGGTTATTTACACCATCCAATTAACAAAGCCTGTGCGACAACCAGCACCGGCCACGGAACGAGTAACCAACGCGGAAATGCCTGTGCAGCCAGCACCGGCCACTTAAATTTAATGCGGAGGAGAGCGGTCTGCTAGTCCTCTACAGCAACGAGGGATAGAAAGTCCTCTACAACAACGAGGGACACTAACATCTACAACAACGAGGGATAAAAAGTCCACTACAACAACGAGGGACACTAACATCTACAACAACGAGGGATAAAAGTCCTCTACAGCGACGAGGGATAAAAGTCCTCTACAGCAACGAGGGAGCCGTTATTAATTGTAAAATAATAGACATAAATAATAAGACTGTCTCAAAATGTACACTCCCCAAAATGCAATGTAAAGAATCTTTTGTAAAAACCAAGCAGATGACTCTGCGGGTTTAGTAGCTTCAAATAGGCAGGGATTTTATGTACATGCACATTCACATTCAAAATATTTTCTCTCCGCCGCAAGGCGTCAAATTAACAAAAAAAAAAAAATAATAAATATGTAAATATATATAATGACAAGTAGGAAATATATACAAAAAAAAAAGAGATCAAGAGGTTGACAGAAAAATTTCATAAATAAAAAAATTACTAGATTAAATAAACAACTTTATAATAGTGAACCGGTAGAATGAAATGAAAATGTAAAATTAGATGAAGAACTTGAGACAACTTATAGAAAATTAGAGCTCTGTAAAAAGACGGAATGCAAATATTCCCCAAATGAAGATATTCCTAAATGTAAAGAGGATTGTAAGGGACCTCTCTACGAAGTATCTTGCGAGTACACTTGTATTCATACAAAATAGTGGTAACAAAATATAGAGCTTTGCTTGCGCAATTTAGAACAAAATAGGCTCAAACGAGAATCAAAGAGAACCATTAAGTCCATATTTTGTTATAAAGGTTAAACCACAGGGAAACATAATGGGTTTTAGTAGACGTAAAATCGGTAGATTCGACCGCCAACGTTATCAATAAGTTGACGTGTCATCACCGGATTGCAGTACATGCTCATTTTAGTAGCCATTATCGTAGGCCTTATGCTGTTAAATATAGCATTCAAAATATACAAAATACACAGCAGAAGTTTGAAAAAGAAGTACATAAGTCGAGGTAACGATCTGGATAAAATCTAGATACTTTACAAAACAAGTGGAAACGTTGCAGTCGGACGCAACCGACTGCGGTATACTCGATACCAGTATTAAAAATGTTGATGCCCATCCATGTGGGATGTCAATTGCTATCTTCATACCAAATTTGGTGACTCTAGCTCGAAGTTTGTATAGAGTGGGGAAAGGGGGGCTGGGGGCGGTATGGTTGGGCGTGGCATCCAAATTTTTGCTGCAGATCCTTGTGGAATGTCAAATGCTACCTTCAGACCAAATTTGGTGACTCTAGCTCGAAGCATGTAAAAGGTGGTGAAACGGGGGCTATGGGGCTTGGGGGCGGTATGGGTGGGCGTGGCATTCAAATTTTTGCTGCCGATCCATGTGGGATGTCAATTGCTATCTTCATACCAAATTTGGTGACTCTAGCTCGAAGTTTGTATAAAATGGGGAAAGGGGGGCTGGGGGCGGTATGGTTGGGCGTGGCATCAAAATTTTTGCTGCAGATCCTTGTGGAATGTCAAATGCTACCTTCATACCAAATTTGGTGACTCTAGCTCAAAGTTTGTATAAGGTGGGGAAAGGGGGGCGGAATGGTTGGGCAAGGCTCCAAAACTTTGATGCAATTCTTTTGGGGTTGTTGCCAGCTATCTTCCTACCAAATTTGGTGGCTCTAGCTCCACTACTCTGGAAGATACACGCATTCCCGTTTTTGACGAAGCGTTGGGGCAGATGGGGGTGGCTAGGGCGGTATTGGTAGGCGTGGCATCCAAACTTTTGATGCAGTTTTTGGGGGGTCATCATCACCTATCTTGGCACCAAATTTGGTGACTCTAGCTAAAAAACTGTGGGAGATATAGGCTTTTCTGATTTCAAAATTCGGGGGGACTGGGGGCGGAATGGGTGGGCGTGGCTCCAAAACTTTGATGCAATTCTTTTGGGGTTGTTGCCAGCTATCTTCCTATTGGTAGGCGTGGCATCCAAAAGTGGGGAAAGGGGGGCTGGGGGCGGTATGGGTGGGCGTGGCATCCAAATTTTTGCTGCAGATCTATGTGGAATGTCAATTGCTACCTTCATACAAAGCTTGGTGACTCTAGCTCAAAGATTGAAAAAGGTGGGGAACGGGGGTGGAGGGTTGCGCGTGGCTCCAAAACTTTGATGCACTTTTTTGGGGGTCGCTGCAAGCTATCTTCCTGCCAAATTTGGTGGCTCTAGCTCCACTACTCTGGAAGATACACGCATTCCCGTTTTTGACGAAGCGTTGGGGCAGATGGGGGTGGCTAGTGCGGTATTGGTGGGCGTGGCATCCAAAATTTTGTTGCAGTTTTTGGGGGGTCATCATCGCCTATCTTTGCACCAAATTTGGTGGCTCTAGCTCAAAAACTGTAGGAGATATAGGCTTTTTTGACTTTAAAATGCGGGGGGGCTGGGGCTGGAATGGGGGAGCGTGGCTACAAAACTTTGATGCACTTTTTTGGGGTTCGTTACCAGCTATCTTCCTACCAAATTTGGTGGCTCTAGCTCCACAAATCTGGAAGATACACGCGTTCTCATTTTTGACGAAGCGTTTGGGTAGCTGGGGGCGGCTAGGGCGGTATTGGTGGGCGTGGCATCCAAACTTTTGATGCAGTTTTTGGGGGGGTCATCATCGCCTATCTTGGCACCAAATTTGGTGGCTCTAGCTCAAAAACAGTAGGAGATATAGGCTTTTTTGACTTTAAAATGCGGGGGGCTGGGGGCGGAATGGGGGGGCGTGGCTCCAAAATTTTTGATGCAGTTTTTTGGGGGTTGCTAGTAGCTATCTTCTTACCAAATTTGGTAGTTCTAGCTGTAAGGGTGTGTGAAATATGCGGACTTATCGTTTTTAAGTTATCTAATTTATCGATTTGCCAGCCCCCTAGTTATCGTAGAACCCCAATCTTGACACTTTAATTTACTATCCCATAGTTAAAGAGAATTGGAAAGTTTCAAGTCTCTAGCTTGAAGGGTGTTGAAAAAAGTTGCGTTCATACAGACGGACAGACGGACAGACACCCTGACGGACATTGTACAAAACCAATATACTCTTTACCTTCGGTATCGAGTATAAAAAAAAAAAATTTTTGTAAAATTGAACCACGCGGCTAGCGACAAGTGACTAGTTTTTTGTTTTTGTGTTTGTTGTTTTTTTTTTGCTGGCCATAACACTACGCGGTATTCTGGGTACAGTCGGGCATTTTTTTCTTTTTGTTGTTTTTGTTTTGCTAACCAAACCGCACGAGAGAACTGTCCCAACCTTTTACTCTCCAAAATACAGTAGGATCCAGCTTCCCTTTAACCATTTTTTTTTGCCGATGCCCAAATATTTCTCGGAGCCACCGAGGCAACAGCTAAGACAACGCGACGAAAAATAAAATCCTTCGAAAAATAAAACAAAGTTAATATCCTTCGAAAATAAAACAAAGTTAAAATCCTTCGAAAAATATAATCTTTCGGAAAATAAAACCATAATCCGGTGAAAAAAAAAAAACATTCTTAAATAAAATATAAAAAAATCCTGGGAAAAAAAATATATTAAAATAAAAATAAAATAATCCTGCGACACTAACGGATAAAACTAATCAGAAATACAACAGTACAGCGATCAGCTTTTAACATGGGCGTAAAATGGATTTCCTTACGTCGCAAGGACGAGTTGCAGCGCCTAGCTGAGGAGTTCAGCCTTGGAAGCACGGGTACCGTCGAGGACTTGCGTGCTCGAATCTCCACCTTCGTATCCAGGGGAGAGCATTCGGAGGAAATGCGGGACCGCTTGCACGAATTGGAAGTGAGCTATGGGGACGCAGCCAGCCCTCGGGATGTCCGCTCACCAGCTGTGTCTCCGGGTCCGACCGACCAAGTGCGCAAGGAGGAGTACCAACTCCAAGTGCCCGTGCCGACTCGGCCGATGGTAACCCAGGCACCCACGCCTACAGGCACCCAGTCACCCATCGACCAGGCAAGCAGTAGCAGCACCGGTGCCGGAGCTCAGAGGATAGGCCGCGAAGAGATTTCGTGCTCAATGCTGGCCGATAAGCTACGCAGCTGGGGTATCGTGTATGATGGCAACTCGGACCCACTCAGCTTCCTTGAGAAACTGGAGGAGCGCGTAGCATCATTCCAGGTGAGTGTTTACCAACTGCCACGAGCAATATCCGGTCTCTTTACCGGCCGGGCTGAAGGATGGTTCCGGACCTATAGGATGCAGGATGAGCCTTGGGAGTCAGTCAAGAGGGATTTCTTAGACTTCTTCTTGCCCCCACGCTACTTACAACGCTTGGAAAGTACCATCCAGACTCGTTTCCAGCGGCCGGGCCAACCTTTTAGGTATTACCTGATCGAACTACGGCTGATGATGCAGCGTGCGCAAAACTCACCGGAACGGGAGCTGGAGAGGATATACGAGAACCTGTAGCCGGAGTATCAAATGTTCACACAACGGAACGAATTTGAAACGTTGGCCGCATTGACTTAGCTGGTCACAGGCTACGAGAAGGTCCGGGACCGTGACCCTCGGAGCTACGCAGCGTTGTTGCCGGCAAGCGGGCTGACAAAACTGGTACAGGCCCATAACGTCGGAAGCCACGGACAAGGTAACCGGGAGCCTAGGGGTTACGCAACGTTGGTGCCGGCAAGCGCGCCCACAACACACAGTGGCGCCCGTAAAACAAGTCAGGTGTCAAAAATCAAAAATTGCATGTGCCTCTAAAAAATATTGAATGAACCCACTTTATAGGAAATTTTCCAACGATTTCAAATCTGCAATCCTTAATGTAACCGGATTTTTTGTTTAGAAGATATAGTTTTTCAAAGTTGTTAGATTTTTTGTGTTACATAAAAATCACAATTTTAAGGTAAATTGGTCGGCTTTGAGATACAATATCTCAAAAACTAAGGAACGGATCGTCATTATTTTTGGTTCTATTGATAGATCTATTTATTAAGAAAAGAATAAAAATTTATACTGTTTGTTTTGCGTTTGGCCAGGCAAATCAATATTTACCAACTATCCACTCTTTCGCTATTTCTCCACTTTGATGGAAAATATAAAAAAAATTATCACATTTTACATCAGCCATATTTTCTAAATTATTTCTTTGATTATTCCTTTATCTAATGCAAAAAGTTTCAGCTGCCCGTTTTTGCCCCTTTTTTTTAGATATAAAATAGTGAAAAAAGACATAGTTCCAAAAATGTGTTGCAGGCATTTTTGAGCAATTTATGACATATAACCGTGAGAACCCATTTTTATTGTTGTTGTTTCGTTCGTTATTGTTAAGATACTTGATTTTTGTTTTTCATTCTGTAATGCTTACCTGAGATCATTTGTCAAATCCTGGTCCCTAAATTCAGGTGCAGTTACAGGATATACAAATAAATTACCAGGTACGCACCGAATACAGAAATTGCGTTAGCGTACAACTAGTCACACATCCCATTCAGGTAGGCACAAATCTTATTCGGACACGTGCCAAGTACCCAAATTGCATAAATTGACCTTATTGACCTGGACTTATACAAACAATGGGTAAATTTGTTAGGCATGAAAGCTAACTCTTTTCTTGAACCCTTAATCCAAACGGTATCTATCAGGTAATAGATTAGACTATACATTGAAAAAAAAAAACTATAATCCTAGATTAGTCTACGACTGAAAGTTGGCGAGACAAGTACTGTTTTACACTTCAAAAATGTCGTTGAACAACCATAAATTATTTGACCTGTTTAGGAAGTCAAAAGGCGTAACGAATTTCACGGAAGCTGCCTTCGAAGAACTTGATAGTTTATACGGCAATGTACAGAGAAGTGAAAATATAAAACAAAAACTTGCCTTGACTTATGCCAGACTAAACTCAAGATGGATGCAAGCAAACAGAATGATTGAGAGATTCAACACCAAACATCAGGACTGGCTTAATAGTGATACCATCCTGGATACATTGACAGGAGATGAACCCAGCACATCCACCGGACGAGCAAGAGGAAGGCCGACTAAAGGTAAGGAAGAGTGTTCAAATTTAACAAGAAAGAGGAAACTTGCTGATTCAACAAATGATTTATCCACGGAACATTTATCGGAAGCGCTGTCTATTAGATATACAAAGGATGTTGAAAAAGTAAGGACACACATTACAAAAGCAGTTGCTATTGCAAGCCCACCGCGACTACAAAGAATCAAGAAAAGCATTCCCACGCCTCCAAACTCAAACCCTAAGCAGTATGGTTCCGAAGAAGCTTTGGCTTTGTTTATGGACTTGGAACTTTCTAAAGAGAAATATGAGATATTACGGGCATCTTTGAGGCAACATGGAGCTGACATTTTACCGGGATACAAACATGTTTCGAAAGCAAAATTAGATTCACGACCACTGCATAAGGAGTTTACTGAAGTCTCTGTAAAAACTAACATGCAGGATCTAATGGACCATACAACAAAACGGCTGTTGGAGAGTCTTGCTGAAAATGTGGTTGAAGCTCTTCCTGAGAATCTGACATTGATCAGTAAATGGGGCTGCGATGGATCATCTGGACAAAGCGTGTATAAGCAAAGAATATTATCCGATGACGCTACAATATCGGACGGAAACATATTTATAGCATCCGTTGTTCCTTTGCGGCTAAAATCTGATGATTCTTTACACTGGAAAAATGAACGGCCGTCATCTGTACATTATTGCCGACCAATAATGTTTCAGTATGCAAGGGAATCGCCAGAACTCATACGAAACAAAGTAATTGATATTGAAGACCAAATAAGCAAGATTAAGCCAACAAAGCTCGAAATCAGAGAAGGAAAATACATTGAATGTAATTACGAGTTCCACCTAACCATGGTTGACAGAAAAGTGGTCAACGAACTGACAAACACAAGGTCAACTTTGTCATGCCCAATTTGCAAAAGGACGCAAAAAAACTTCGACAATTTAAGTGATTCTGCAAATGAAGAAAATTATGAGTTTGGGATCTCACCCTTGCATGCAAGAATAAGGTGTATGGAGTTCTTGCTGAAATTAGCGTATACGCTTACACAAGAGGATGAAAACTTTGACGAAAACACATCAAACAAAGATAAGGAAAATATCAGAAAGAAGCGAATACAGGATGCGTTTTTCAAACAAGTTGGACTTAAAGTAGACTGCCCCAAGTACGGATACGGAAACTCAAACGATCGAAACACTTCAAGGAGATTTTTTGAAAATGATGAAGCTGTAACTCAAATCACAGGGATAAACAACCAAATCGTTAAGAGATTGGTAACGATCTTAAATATTTTGAACTGCAAGGAAAAAGTTGATTCTGCCAAGTATGGAGAATATGCTTCAAAAACAGCATCACTTGTAGCAGAATTATATCCGCAGAAAAAGTTGACCCCGACAGTCCATAAAGTATTGGCGCATGGCAAAGATATAATTGAGTATCAGTCTTTGCCAATTGGAGAGCTTTCTGAAGAAGCACAGGAATCATTAAATAAATTTTATAAAAAATACAGATTGCTAAACACTTTCAAAGCATCAAGGGTGAGACAATATGAGGACCTCTTCAACATGCTAGCAGCATCTTCAGATCCACTTATTTCATCACTGAGGCATGTTAAGTCACGAAAAGAATTAGAAAATACTTATAGTTCAGAGATGATTAGTCTTTTAGATATACCATCTTCTACGGATTGTGATGAATATTTTACAAAAAATTTAAAAAAAAATTATTTTAAATTATTATAATATTAATTTTAAATTATAAAAACCATTAAAATGAAACAATAAATATCAAAATATTTAAAAATATTTTTTTTTCCTTCCCGTAAAATTGGTTTTTTCACAAGTTTCAACTTTGCATACCCATAAATAGGCACTCAAATATCGTAGAATTCATTTCATTTCAGCTGCCCGTTTTTGCCCCTTTTTTTTTTAGATATAAAATAGTGAAAAAAGACATAGTTCCAAAAATGTGTTGCATGCATTTTTGAGCAATTTATGACATATAACCGTGAGAACCCATTTTTATTGTTGTTGTTTCGTTCGTTATTGTTAAGATACTTGATTTTTGTTTTTCATTCTGTAATGCTTACCTGAGATCATTTGTCAAATCCTGGTCCCTAAATTCAGGTGCAGTTACAGGATATACAAATAAATTACCAGGTACGCACCGAATACAGAAATTGCGTTAGCGTACAACTAGTCACACATCCCATTCAGGTAGGCACAAATCTTATTCGGACACGTGCCAAGTACCCAAATTGCATAAATTGACCTTATTGACCTGGACTTATACAAACAATGGGTAAATTTGTTAGGCATGAAAGCTAACTCTTTTCTTGAACCCTTAATCCAAACGGTATCTATCAGGTAATAGATTAGACTATATATTGAAAAAAAAAAAAACTATAATCCTAGATTAGTCTACGACTGAAAGTTGGCGAGACAAGTACTGTTTTACACTTCAAAAATGTCGTTGAACAACCATAAATTATTTGACCTGTTTAGGAAGTCAAAAGGCGTAACGAATTTCACGGAAGCTGCCTTCGAAGAACTTGATAGTTTATACGGCAATGTACAGAGAAGTGAAAATTTAAAACAAAAACTTGCCTTGACTTATGCCGGACTAAACTCAAGATGGATGCAAGCAAACAGAATGATTGAGAGATTCAACACCAAACATCAGGACTGGCTTAATAGTGATACCATCCTGGATACATTGACAGGAGATGAACCCAGCACATCCACCGGACGAGCAAGAGGAAGGCCGACTAAAGGTAAGGAAGAGTGTTCAAATTTAACAAGAAAGAGGAAACTTGCTAATTCAACAAATGATTTATCCACGGAACATTTATCGGAAGCGCTGTCTATTAGATATACAAAGGATGTTGAAAAAGTAAGGACACACATTACAAAAGCAGTTGCTATTGCAAGCCCACCGCGACTACAAAGAATCAAGAAAAGCATTCCCACGCCTCCAAACTCAAACCCTAAGCAGTATGGTTCCGAAGAAGCTTTGGCTTTGTTTATGGACTTGGAACTTTCTAAAGAGAAATATGAGATATTACGGGCATCTTTGAGGCAACATGGAGCTGACATTTTACCGGGATACAAACATGTTTCGAAAGCAAAATTAGATTCACGACCACTGCATAAGGAGTTTACTGAAGTCTCTGTAAAAACTAACATGCAGGATCTAATGGACCATACAACAAAACGGCTGTTGGAGAGTCTTGCTGAAAATGTGGTTGAAGCTCTTCCTGAGAATCTGACATTGATCAGTAAATGGGGCTGCGATGGATCATCTGGACAAAGCGTGTATAAGCAAAGAATATTATCCGATGACGCTACAATATCGGACGGAAACATATTTATAGCATCTGTTGTTCCTTTGCGGCTAAAATCTGATGATTCTTTACACTGGAAAAATGAACGGCCGTCATCTGTACATTATTGCCGACCAATAATGTTTCAGTATGCAAGGGAATCGCCAGAACTCATACGAAACAAAGTAATTGATATTGAAGACCAAATAAGCAAGATTAAGCCAACAAAGCTCGAAATCAGAGAAGGAAAATACATTGAATGTAATTACGAGTTCCACCTAACCATGGTTGACAGAAAAGTGGTCAACGAACTGACAAACACAAGGTCAACTTTGTCATGCCCAATTTGCAAAAGGACGCAAAAAAACTTCGACAATTTAAGTGATTCTGCAAATGAAGAAAATTATGAGTTTGGGATCTCACCCTTGCATGCAAGAATAAGGTGTATGGAGTTCTTGCTGAAATTAGCGTATACGCTTACACAAGAGGATGAAAACTTTGACGAAAACACATCAAACAAAGATAAGGAAAATATCAGAAAGAAGCGAATACAGGATGCGTTTTTCAAACAAGTTGGACTTAAAGTAGACTGCCCCAAGTACGGATACGGAAACTCAAACGATCGAAACACTTCAAGGAGATTTTTTGAAAATGATGAAGCTGTAACTCAAATCACAGGGATAAACAACCAAATCGTTAAGAGATTGGTAACGATCTTAAATATTTTGAACTGCAAGGAAAAAGTTGATTCTGCCAAGTATGGAGAATATGCTTCAAAAACAGCATCACTTTTAGCAGAATTATATCCGCAGAAAAAGTTGACCCCGACAGTCCATAAAGTATTGGCGCATGGCAAAGATATAATTGAGTATCAGTCTTTGCCAATTGGAGAGCTTTCTGAAGAAGCACAGGAATCATTAAATAAATTTTATAAAAAATACAGATTGCTAAACACTTTCAAAGCATCAAGGGTGAGACAATATGAGGACCTCTTCAACATGCTAGCAGCATCTTCAGATCCACTTATTTCATCACTGAGGCATGTTAAGTCACGAAAAGAATTAGAAAATACTTATAGTTCAGAGATGATTAGTCTTTTAGATATACCATCTTCTACGGATTGTGATGAATATTTTACAAAAAATTTAAAAAAAAATTATTTTAAATTATTATAATATTAATTTTAAATTATAAAAACCATTAAAATGAAACAATAAATATCAAAATATTTAAAAATATTTTTTTTTCCTTCCCGTAAAATTGGTTTTTTCACAAGTTTCAACTTTGCATACCCATAAATAGGCACTCAAATATCGTAGAATTCATTTCATTTCAGCTGCCCGTTTTTGCCCCTTTTTTTTTTAGATATAAAATAGTGAAAAAAGACATAGTTCCAAAAATGTGTTGCATGCATTTTTGAGCAATTTATGACATATAACCGTGAGAACCCATTTTTATTGTTGTTGTTTCGTTCGTTATTGTTAAGATACTTGATTTTTGTTTTTCATTCTGTAATGCTTACCTGAGATCATTTGTCAAATCCTGGTCCCTAAATTCAGGTGCAGTTACAGGATATACAAATAAATTACCAGGTACGCACCGAATACAGAAATTGCGTTAGCGTACAACTAGTCACACATCCCATTCAGGTAGGCACAAATCTTATTCGGACACGTGCCAAGTACCCAAATTGCATAAATTGACCTTATTGACCTGGACTTATACAAACAATGGGTAAATTTGTTAGGCATGAAAGCTAACTCTTTTCTTGAACCCTTAATCCAAACGGTATCTATCAGGTAATAGATTAGACTATATTGAAAAAAAAAAAACTATAATCCTAGATTAGTCTACGACTGAAAGTTGGCGAGACAAGTACTGTTTTACACTTCAAAAATGTCGTTGAACAACCATAAATTATTTGACCTGTTTAGGAAGTCAAAAGGCGTAACGAATTTCACGGAAGCTGCCTTCGAAGAACTTGATAGTTTATACGGCAATGTACAGAGAAGTGAAAATTTAAAACAAAAACTTGCCTTGACTTATGCCGGACTAAACTCAAGATGGATGCAAGCAAACAGAATGATTGAGAGATTCAACACCAAACATCAGGACTGGCTTAATAGTGATACCATCCTGGATACATTGACAGGAGATGAACCCAGCACATCCACCGGACGAGCAAGAGGAAGGCCGACTAAAGGTAAGGAAGAGTGTTCAAATTTAACAAGAAAGAGGAAACTTGCTAATTCAACAAATGATTTATCCACGGAACATTTATCGGAAGCGCTGTCTATTAGATATACAAAGGATGTTGAAAAAGTAAGGACACACATTACAAAAGCAGTTGCTATTGCAAGCCCACCGCGACTACAAAGAATCAAGAAAAGCATTCCCACGCCTCCAAACTCAAACCCTAAGCAGTATGGTTCCGAAGAAGCTTTGGCTTTGTTTATGGACTTGGAACTTTCTAAAGAGAAATATGAGATATTACGGGCATCTTTGAGGCAACATGGAGCTGACATTTTACCGGGATACAAACATGTTTCGAAAGCAAAATTAGATTCACGACCACTGCATAAGGAGTTTACTGAAGTCTCTGTAAAAACTAACATGCAGGATCTAATGGACCATACAACAAAACGGCTGTTGGAGAGTCTTGCTGAAAATGTGGTTGAAGCTCTTCCTGAGAATCTGACATTGATCAGTAAATGGGGCTGCGATGGATCATCTGGACAAAGCGTGTATAAGCAAAGAATATTATCCGATGACGCTACAATATCGGACGGAAACATATTTATAGCATCCGTTGTTCCTTTACGGCTAAAATCTGATGATTCTTTACACTGGAAAAATGAACGGCCGTCATCTGTACATTATTGCCGACCAATAATGTTTCAGTATGCAAGGGAATCGCCAGAACTCATACGAAACAAAGTAATTGATATTGAAGACCAAATAAGCAAGATTAAGCCAACAAAGCTCGAAATCAGAGAAGGAAAATACATTGAATGTAATTACGAGTTCCACCTAACCATGGTTGACAGAAAAGTGGTCAACGAACTGACAAACACAAGGTCAACTTTGTCATGCCCAATTTGCAAAAGGACGCAAAAAAACTTCGACAATTTAAGTGATTCTGCAAATGAAGAAAATTATGAGTTTGGGATCTCACCCTTGCATGCAAGAATAAGGTGTATGGAGTTCTTGCTGAAATTAGCGTATACGCTTACACAAGAGGATGAAAACTTTGACGAAAACACATCAAACAAAGATAAGGAAAATATCAGAAAGAAGCGAATACAGGATGCGTTTTTCAAACAAGTTGGACTTAAAGTAGACTGCCCCAAGTACGGATACGGAAACTCAAACGATCGAAACACTTCAAGGAAGATTTTTTTTTGAAAATGATGAAGCTGTAACTCAAATCACAGGGATAAACAACCAAATCGTTAAGAGATTGGTAACGATCTTAAATATTTTGAACTGCAAGGAAAAAGTTGATTCTGCCAAGTATGGAGAATATGCTTCAAAAACAGCATCACTTTTAGCAGAATTATATCCGCAGAAAAAGTTGACCCCGACAGTCCATAAAATATTGGCGCATGGCAAAGATATAATTGAGTATCAGTCTTTGCCAATTGGAGAGCTTTCTGAAGAAGCACAGGAATCATTAAATAAATTTTATAAAAAATACAGATTGCTAAACACTTTCAAAGCATCAAGGGTGAGACAATATGAGGACCTCTTCAACATGCTAGCAGCATCTTCAGATCCACTTATTTCATCACTGAGGCATGTTAAGTCACGAAAAGAATTAGAAAATACTTATAGTTCAGAGGTGATTAGTCTTTTAGATATACCATCTTCTACGGATTGTGATGAATATTTTACAAAAAATTTAAAAAAAAAATTATTTTAAATTATTATAATATTAATTTTAAATTATAAAAACCATTAAAATGAAACAATAAATATCAAAAAATTTTAAAATATTTTTTTTCCTTCCCGTAAAACATACCCATAAATAGGCACTCAAATATCGTAGAATTCATTTCAAATGCTCATTTTATAGGTTGATTAATTATCTATCAGATGCTTTTTAAGTTGATCGATTATCTCATTTGGTTCAAAAGTTATGATTTTTGCAACGAAAAAACTCAAATGGCGCCACTGTGCAACACCGGTACCAAATCATAAAACCAGAGACCGCGAACAGGGTAACCAAGACCTGACGGTTTCCACAAGGAACACCGAGGCAACGACATCACAAGGCACGGGCGAAGCAATTGACGTGAAGCGAGCATGTCCGAACTGCGGAGACATCGGGCACTTTTCTAAGGACTGTCGCAATCCCCAGTTGTTATTCTGCAGGGACTGTGGCCGCCGTGGGACCCGCACCATTGGATGCTGCCACGTCGCCAGATCGGGAAACGGGCAACGCCTCCGTCCAACCGAAGACAGGCCGGAGAGCAGCAGCGACTGGAGCCCTCGTCAGTAGTTCACCCGTTACGCTTGGAGGAGGGGAGGATCGCAGCTCTGGTGACCATAGGGGACACCCCGGAAGAAGCAACACTGGACACCGGAGCCACGCGGTCGTTTATCAGTGAATGGTTGGCAAGGATTTTCGGGACAAAGGATAACATTCGGGATATGCGGGTGAGAATAATCCTTGCGGATGGCTCGCCTGTAGTGTGTATATGCATTAAATAACACCCTGTATTTACATACATAAGTATGCGACACTTTGTTGCATACAATAACAAACATATAGCCAAAAGCGCGAGCCACTTGAGTTGATTGACTCAGGCTCATATTACGCAGCGCGGACCGTTAGTACACTAGCCGGCCATTCAGCTGACGGCGCATATCCCACGCTACGCTTATGTAGCGCATACCACGAGTAAAATATATGTACTCGCAATGCATGCATATACCATGCACACTCTCTCCATATTCTTATAGTGCAGAGAGCCGCTCCGCTGCCGGCGTCACTGGCAGAGCAGCTCCGCGGCTATAGGCTAAAATATACTTTAAGATATATTGTACAATTCATTAAATAATGAACTGCAAACAACGACAGTAATGTCTTCTAGTTTGTAACCCCGAGCCCGTTAAAGTACATGGCGACCGTGACAGGACGAATCGGCATGAAATAAAATTAAAAAAAAATGGAGAGCACAAATATAATCAAAAGCTAAGCAAAAATCAGAGATAACAACAAAACAATAAAAGCTGAAACAAAACTGCGGAAGAATTGAAATTCGAATTGAACTTTTGTGACGCACTAAAAACAAAAAATATTTTTTTTGAAAATTGACCAACAAATTCACAGCAACAAGAGCCGTCACAACCTGTTATAGTCATCCAAGGTTTTACACCATCCAATTAACAAAGCCTGTGCGACAACCAGCACCGGCCACGGAACGAGTAACCAACGCGGAAATGCCTGTGCAGCCAGCACCGGCCACTTAAATTTAATGCGGAGGAGAGCGGTCTGCTAGTCCTCTACAGCAACGAGGGATAGAAAGTCCTCTACAACAACGAGGGACACTAACATCTACAACAACGAGGGATAAAAAGTCCACTACAACAACGAGGGACACTAACATCTACAACAACGAGGGATAAAAGTCCTCTACAGCGACGAGGGATAAAAGTCCTCTACAGCAACGAGGGAGCCGTTATTAATTGTAAAATAATAGACATAAATAATAAGACTGTCTCAAAATGTACACTCCCCAAAATGCAATGTAAAGAATCTTTTGTAAAGACCAAGCAGATGACTCTGCGGGTTTAGTAGCTTCAAATAGGCAGGGATTTTATGTACATGCACATTCACATTCAAAATATTTTCTCTCCGCCGCAAGGCGTCAAATTAACAAAAAAAAAAAATAATATATATGTAAATATGTATAATGACAAGTAGGAAATATATACAAAAAAAAAGAGATCCAGAGGTTGACAGAAAAATTTCATAAATAAAAAAATTACTAGATTAAATAAACAACTTTATAATAGTGAACCGGTAGAATGGAATGAAAATGTAAAATTAGATGAAGAACTTGAGACAACTTATAGAAAATTAGAGCTCTGTAAAAAGACGGAATGCAAATATTCCCCAAATGAAGATATTCCTAAATGTAAAGAGGATTGTAAGGGACCTCTCTACGAAGTATCTTGCGAGTACACTTGTATTCATACAAAATAGTGGTAACAAAATATAGAGCTCTGCTTGCGCAATTTAGAACAAAATAGGCTCAAACGAGAATCAAAGAGAACCATTAAGTCCATATTTTGTTATAAAGGTTAAACCACAGGGAAACATAATGGGTTTTAGTAGACGTAAAATCGGTAGATTCGACCGCCAACGTTATCAATAAAGTTGACATGTCATCACCGGATTTGCAGTACATGCTCATTTTAGTAGCCATTATCGTAGGCCTTATGCTGTTGAATATAGCATTCAAAATATACAAAATACACAGCAGAAGTTTGAAAAAGAAGTACATAAGTCGAGGTAACGATCTGGATAAAATCTAGATACTTTACAAAACAAGTGGAAACGTTGCAGTCGGACGCAACCGACTGCGGTATACTCGATACCAGTATTAAAAATGTTGATGCCCATCCATGTGGGATGTCAATTGCTATCTTCATACCAAATTTGGTGACTCTAGCTCGAAGTTTGTATAAAGTGGGGAAAGGGGGTCTGGGGGCGGTATGGTTGGGCGTGGCATCCAAATTTTTGCTGCAGATCCTTGTGGAATGTCAAATGCTACCTTCAGACCAAATTTGGTGACTCTAGCTCGAAGCATGTAAAAGGTGGTGAAAGGGGGGCTATGGGGCTTGGGGGCGGTATGGGTGGGCGTGGCATTCAAATTTTTGCTGCCGATCCATGTGGGATGTCAATTGCTATCTTCATACCAAATTTGGTGACTCTAGCTCGAAGTTTGTATAAAATGGGGAAAGGGGGGCTGTGGGCGGTATGGTTTGGCGTGGCATCAAAATTTTTGCTGCAGATCCTTGTGGAATGTCAAATGCTACCTTCATACCAAATTTGGTGACTCTAGCTCAAAGTTTGTATAAGGTGGGGAAAGGGGGGCGGAATGGTTGGGCAAGGCTCCAAAACTTTGATGCAATTCTTTTGGGGTTGTTGCCAGCTATCTTCCTACCAAATTTGGTGGCTCTAGCTCCACTACTCTGGAAGATACACGCAGTCCCGTTTTTGACGAAGCGTTGGGGCAGATGGTGGTGGCTAGGGCGGTATTGGTAGGCGTGGCATCCAAACTTTTGATGCAGTTTTTGGGGGGTCATCATCACCTATCTTGGCACCAAATTTGGTGACTCTAGCTAAAAAACTGTGGGAGATATAGGCTTTTCTGATTTCAAAATGCGGGGGGACTGGGGGCGGAATGGGTGGGCGTGGCTCCAAAACTTTGATGCAATTCTTTTGGGGTTGTGGCCAGCTATCTTCCTACCAAATTTGGTGGCTCTAGCTCCACTACTCTGGAAGATACACGCATTCCCGTTTTTGACGAAGCGTTGGGGCAGATGGGGGTGGCTAGTGCGGTATTGGTGGGCGTGGCATCCAAACTTTTGATGCAGTTTTTGGGGGGTCATCATCACCTATCTTGGCACCAAATTTGGTGACTCTAGCTAAAAAACTGTGGGAGATATAGGCTTTTCTGATTTCAAAATGCGGGGGGACTGGCTTAATAGTGATACCATCCTGGATACATTGACAGGAGATGAACCCAGCACATCCACCGGACGAGCAAGAGGAAGGCCGACTAAAGGTAAGGAAGAGTGTTCAAATTTAACAAGAAAGAGGAAACTTGCTAATTCAACAAATGATTTATCCACGGAACATTTATCGGAAGCGCTGTCTATTAGATATACAAAGGATGTTGAAAAAGTAAGGACACACATTACAAAAGCAGTTGCTATTGCAAGCCCACCGCGACTACAAAGAATCAAGAAAAGCATTCCCACGCCTCCAAACTCAAACCCTTAGCAGTATGGTTCCGAAGAAGCTTTGGCTTTGTTTATGGACTTGGAACTTTCTAAAGAGAAATATGAGATATTACGGGCATCTTTGAGGCAACATGGAGCTGACATTTTACCGGGATACAAACATGTTTCGAAAGCAAAATTAGATTCACGACCACTGCATAAGGAGTTTACTGAAGTCTCTGTAAAAACTAACATGCAGGATCTAATGGACCATACAACAAAACGGCTGTTGGAGAGTCTTGCTGAAAATGTGGTTGAAGCTCTTCCTGAGAATCTGACATTGATCAGTAAATGGGGCTGCGATGGATCATCTGGACAAAGCGTGTACAAGCAAAGAATATTATCCGATGACGCTACAATATCGGACGGAAACATATTTATAGCATCCGTTGTTCCTTTGCGGCTAAAATCTGATGATTCTTTACACTGGAAAAATGAACGGCCGTCATCTGTACATTATTGCCGACCAATAATGTTTCAGTATGCAAGGGAATCGCCAGAACTCATACGAAACAAAGTAATTGATATTGAAGACCAAATAAGCAAGATTAAGCCAACAAAGCTCGAAATCAGAGAAGGAAAATACATTGAATGTAATTACGAGTTCCACCTAACCATGGTTGACAGAAAAGTGGTCAACGAACTGACAAACACAAGGTCAACTTTGTCATGCCCAATTTGCAAAAGGACGCAAAAAAACTTCGACAATTTAAGTGATTCTGCAAATGAAGAAAATTATGAGTTTGGGATCTCACCCTTGCATGCAAGAATAAGGTGTATGGAGTTCTTGCTGAAATTAGCGTATACGCTTACACAAGAGGATGAAAACTTTGACGAAAACACATCAAACAAAGATAAGGAAAATATCAGAAAGAAGCGAATACAGGATGCGTTTTTCAAACAAGTTGGACTTAAAGTAGACTGCCCCAAGTACGGATACGGAAACTCAAACGATCGAAACACTTCAAGGAGATTTTTTGAAAATGATGAAGCTGTAACTCAAATCACAGGGATTAACAACCAAATCGTTAAGAGATTGGTAACGATCTTAAATATTTTGAACTGCAAGGAAAAAGTTGATTCTGCCAAGTATGGAGAATATGCTTCAAAAACAGCATCACTTTTAGCAGAATTATATCCGCAGAAAAAGTTGACCCCGACAGTCCATAAAATATTGGCGCATGGCAAAGATATAATTGAGTATCAGTCTTTGCCAATTGGAGAGCTTTCTGAAGAAGCACAGGAATCATTAAATAAATTTTATAAAAAATACAGATTGCTAAACACTTTCAAAGCATCAAGGGTGAGACAATATGAGGACCTCTTCAACATGCTAGCAGCATCTTCAGATCCACTTATTTCATCACTGAGGCATGTTAAGTCACGAAAAGAATTAGAAAATACTTATAGTTCAGAGGTGATTAGTCTTTTAGATATACCATCTTCTACGGATTGTAATGAATATTTTACAAAAAATTTAAAAAAAAAATTATTTTAAATTATTATAATATTAATTTTAAATTATAAAAACCATTAAAATGAAACAATAAATATCAAAAAATTTTAAAATATTTTTTTTCCTTCCCGTAAAATTGGTTTTTTCACAAGTTTCAACTTTGCATACCCATAAATAGGCACTCAAATATCGTAGAATTAATTTCAAATGCTCATTTTATAGGTTGATTAATTATCTATCAGATGCTTTTTAAGTTGATCGATTATCTCATTTGGTTCAAAAGTTATGATTTTTGCAACGAAAAAACTCAAATGGCGCCACTGTGCAACACCGGTACCAAATCATAAAACCAGAGACCGCGAACAGGGTAACCAAGACCTGACGGTTTCCACAAGGAACACCGAGGCAACGACATCACAAGGCACGGGCGAAGCAATTGACGTGAAGCGAGCATGTCCGAACTGCGGAGACATCGGGCACTTTTCTAAGGACTGTCGCAATCCCCAGTTGTTATTCTGCAGGGACTGTGGCCGCCGTGGGACCCGCACCATTGGATGCTGCCACGTCGCCAGATCGGGAAACGGGCAACGCCTCCGTCCAACCGAAGACAGGCCGGAGAGCAGCAGCGACTGGAGCCCTCGTCAGTAGTTCACCCGTTACGCTTGGAGGAGGGGAGGATCGCAGCTCTGGTGACCATAGGGGACACCCCGGAAGAAGCAACACTGGACACCGGAGCCACGCGGTCGTTTATCAGTGAATGGTTGGCAAGGATTTTCGGGACAAAGGATAACATTCGGGATATGCGGGTGAGAATAATCCTTGCGGATGGCTCGCCTGTAGTGTGTATATGCATTAAATAACACCCTGTATTTACATACATAAGTATGCGACACTTTGTTGCATACAATAACAAACATATAGCCAAAAGCGCGAGCCACTTGAGTTGATTGACTCAGGCTCATATTACGCAGCGCGGACCGTTAGTACACTAGCCGGCCATTCAGCTGACGGCGCATATCCCACGCTACGCTTATGTAGCGCATACCACGAGTAAAATATATGTACTCGCAATGCATGCATATACCATGCACACTCTCTCCATATTCTTATAGTGCAGAGAGCCGCTCCGCTGCCGGCGTCACTGGCAGAGCAGCTCCGCGGCTATAGGCTAAAATATACTTTAAGATATATTGTACAATTCGTTAAATAATGAACTGCAAACAACGACAGTAATGTCTTCTAGTTTGTAACCCCGAGCCCGTTAAAGTACATGGCGACCGTGACAGGACGAATCGGCATGAAATAAAATTTAAAAAAAATTGAGAGCACAAATATAATCAAAAGCTAAGCAAAAATCAGAGATAACAACAAAACAATAAAAGCTGAAACAAAACTGCGGAAGAATTGAAATTCGAATTGAACTTTTGTGACGCACTAAAAACAAAAAATATTTTTTTTGAAAATTTGACCAACAAATTCACAGCAACAAGAGCCGTCACAACCTGTTATAGTACATCCAAGGTTATTTACACCATCCAATTAACAAAGCCTGTGCGACAACCAGCACCGGCCACGGAACGAGTAACCAACGCGGAAATGCCTGTGCAGCCAGCACCGGCCACTTAAATTTAATGCGGAGGAGAGCGGTCTGCTAGTCCTCTACAGCAACGAGGGATAGAAAGTCCTCTACAACAACGAGGGACACTAACATCTACAACAACGAGGGATAAAAAGTCCACTACAACAACGAGGGACACTAACATCTACAACAACGAGGGATAAAAGTCCTCTACAGCGACGAGGGATAAAAGTCCTCTACAGCAACGAGGGAGCCGTTATTAATTGTAAAATAATAGACATAAATAATAAGACTGTCTCAAAATGTACACTCCCCAAAATGCAATGTAAAGAATCTTTTGTAAAGACCAAGCAGATGACTCTGCGGGTTTAGTAGCTTCAAATAGGCAGGGATTTTATGTACATGCACATTCACATTCAAAATATTTTCTCTCCGCCGCAAGGCGTCAAATTAACCAAAAAAAAAAAATATTATATATGTAAATATGTATAATGACAAGTAGGAAATATATACAAAAAAAAAGAGATCAAGAGGTTGACAGAAAAATTTCATAAATAAAAAAATTACTAGATTAAATAAACAACTTTATAATAGTGAACCGGTAGAATGGAATGAAAATGTAAAATTAGATGAAGAACTTGAGACAACTTATAGAAAATTAGAGCTCTGTAAAAAGACGGAATGCAAATATTCCCCAAATGAAGATATTCCTAAATGTAAAGAGAATTGTAAGGGACCTCTCTACGAAGTATCTTGCGAGTACACTTGTATTCATACAAAATAGTGGTAACAAAATATAGAGCTCTGCTTGCGCAATTTAGAACAAAATAGGCTCAAACGAGAATCAAAGAGAACCATTAAGTCCATATTTTGTTATAAAGGTTAAACCACAGGGAAACATAATGGGTTTTAGTAGACGTAAAATCGGTAGATTCGACCGCCAACGTTATCAATAAAGTTGACGTGTCATCACCGGATTTGCAGTACATGCTCATTTTAGTAGCCATTATCGTAGGCCTTATGCTGTTAAATATAGCATTCAAAATATACAAAATACACAGCAGAAGTTTGAAAAAGAAGTACATAAGTCGAGGTAACGATCTGGATAAAATCTAGATACTTTACAAAACAAGTGGAAACGTTGCAGTCGGACGCAACCGACTGCGGTATACTCGATACCAGTATTAAAAATGTTGATGCCCATCCATGTGGGATGTCAATTGCTATCTTCATACCAAATTTGGTGACTCTAGCTCGAAGTTTGTATAAAGTGGGGAAAGGGGGGCTGGGGGCGGTATGGTTGGGCGTGGCATCCAAATTTTTGCTGCAGATCCTTGTGGAATGTCAAATGCTACCTTCAGACCAAATTTGGTGACTCTAGCTCGAAGCATGTAAAAGGTGGTGAAAGGGGGGCTATGGGGCTTGGGGGCGGTATGGGTGGGCGTGGCATTCAAATTTTGCTGCCGATCCATGTGGGATGTCAATTGCTATCTTCATACCAAATTTGGTGACTCTAGCTCGAAGTTTGTATAAAGTGGGGAAAGGGGGGCTGGGGGCGGTATGGTTGGGCGTGGCATCAAAATTTTTGCTGCAGATCCTTGTGAAATGTCAAATGCTACCTTCATACCAAATTTGGTGACTCTAGCTCAAAGTTTGTATAAGGTGGGGAAAGGGGGGCGGAATGGTTGGGCAAGGCTCCAAAACTTTGATGCAATTCTTTTGGGGTTGTTGCCAGCTATCTTCCTACCAAATTTGGTGGCTCTAGCTCCACTACTCTGGAAGATACACGCAGTCCCGTTTTTGACGAAGCGTTGGGGCAGATGGGGGTGGCTAGGGCGGTATTGGTAGGCGTGGCATCCAAACTTTTGATGCAGTTTTTGGGGGGTCATCATCACCTATCTTGGCACCAAATTTGGTGACTCTAGCTAAAAAACTGTGGGAGATATAGGCTTTTCTGATTTCAAAATGCGGGGGGACTGGGGGCGGAATGGGTGGGCGTGGCTCCAAAACTTTGATGCAATTCTTTTGGGGTTGTGGCCAGCTATCTTCCTACCAAATTTGGTGGCTCTAGCTCCACTACTCTGGAAGATACACGCATTCCCGTTTTTGACGAAGCGTTGGGGCAGATGGGGGTGGCTAGGGCGGTATTGGTAGGCGTGGCATCCAAACTTTGGATGCAGTTTTTGGGGGGTCATCATCACCTATCTTGGCACCAAATTAAGTGGCTATAGCTCAAAAACTGTGGGAGATATTAGCTTTTTTGACTTTAAAATGCGGGGGGCTGGGGGCGGAATGGGTAGGCGGGGCTCCAAAATTTTTGATGCAGTTTTTTGGGGGTTGCTAGTAGCTATCTTCTCACCAAATTTGGTAGTTCTAGCTGTCAGGATGTGCGAAATATGTGGATTTATCGGTTTTGAGTTATCGAATTTATCGATTTGCGAGCCCCCCAGTTATCGTAGAACCCCCATCTTGACACTTTAATTTACTATCCCATAGATAAAGAGAATTGGAAAGTTTCAAGTCTCTAGCTTGAAGGGTGTGGAAAAAAGTTGCGTTCATACAGACGGACAGACGGACAGACACCATGACGGACATTGCACAAACCCAATATACTCTTTACCTTCGGTATCGAGTATAAAAAATAAAATAAAATAAAAATAAATAAATAAAAAACAGATTAAAAAAAATAAGAATGACAACATATGGCCATCTGCCAATATATTGAAAAATTTAAAAAAAAAAACCAATTGTAATAAATATATTAATACAAAATATGCAAGTTAAAAAAAAAAAACACATATAAGTATCCATTCCAAATGTTTTTGAATCGAAAAAAAAATGACCAGTAAATACCGAAAGAAGCGCTTGCGAAGCTTGAGACGTAAACGCAAAAAGCTGCGTGCAAGGTCAAAGTAATCGCATCGCCCTCTGGCCATTCTTGTGAAAAATAACTGACGTGCAAACATTTCATACTGACTGTACAATTTGAAACCCAAAGTAAATTTACAAAATAGTTTTTGAAATCAGAAAAATTATGCTTTAGTGAAAAACTCACAATAAAAACAATTCAAACAAACGCCTTCCGTGTTCTTGTTTAATTTACCAAATAAAGTAAGAAAAAAAAAAAAATATATATATATATATCTTTATTACAAAATAATTGTTTGCAATAAAACAGTTATTGTTTATCCCAAATAATGCCTCTCCAGGCACATCAAATAGAAAAGAAAATTTTGTGGCAGATGCCCATTATAGGATATTGTTATCCAAATTATATCCAAATCAAAAGACTTACGAAATAAAGTCCTGAAGTTGCTACCAGACACCACAGTAGACAGAATAATCATGCGCATGAATATTTTAAGAACCTTTGCTTAGGCAAAATCTTGAAAAGCTTCTAAGCCCAACGTCATAAAAAATGACGGATTAGAAAAAGTAGTGACCTTGCGTATAACAAACTCCAAATTGTTTATTAAAACAAGGAAATAAAGTTATCGCAAGAATTGAAGTTAGCGATTTGTATACTAATGGAGATCGACTTAGGTCAATTTTTCCAAAGGCTCGAAACGGGGGCCGGTATACTTACAATCAGCAAACTCAAGTGGCACCGAGCAGAAATATCATTGAATCAATTTCAATGGGTAATTTCAAATATATGGGCAATAATGTAAAAAAGAGTAGCTACTCAAGCCGGTTATCCAAATAAATAAAAGTACAAGAAGCAATAATGTCTACAATTAATAAGTAATATTCCAACTTAAGGAATCCCTTATATTCTAGTTCAGTCCAATGAAGACGTTCATTACGGACATAGAAACTAAAAATAAAAATTATACCTTGACTTACTCGTGCATAGATTGACAGTAAAATGTCTTCTACACACCCACCAGACAGAGAAAAACAAACATAAGAGAAAACATCAATAATCTCAAACAAAAAAAAAAAAAAAAAAAAAAGAACATAAAAAAAGTAAAATAATAAAATATAAAATAAAAAAAAAATAATAAAAAAATAATAGAAAAATTTTTTTCTGAAACGGTCTGATCAGCCATATATATACATAAAAAAAAAGGAAACACTTGTTTTATAGAGAAGAAAAAAATTTTTTTTATTATATAGATATAATGACAACTAAATAATGTACTATTTTTCCTATACATGTTAATTACAACAAATATAAACACGTTATTCAAAAATTATGTTACACTTAATAATACCGCTTAATATTAGAATAACTGCGCATACGCTGCGCTATTCTTCTAAAAAGGGAGGTGTAATGTGTATATGCATTAAATAACACCCTGTATTAATATACATAAGTATGCGACACTTTGTTGCATACAATAACAAACATTTAGCCAAAAGCGCGAGCCACTTGAGTTGATTGACTCAGGCTCATATTACGCAGCGCGGACCGCTAGTACACTAGCCGGCCATTCAGCTGACGGCGCATATCCCACGCTACGCTTATGTAGCGCATACCACGAGTAAAATATATGTACTCGCAATGCATGCACATACCATGCACACTCTCTCCATATTCTTATAGTGCAGAGAGCCGCTCCGCTGCCGGCGTCACTGGCAGAGCAGCTCCGCGGCTGTAGGCTAAAATATACTTTAAGATATATTGTACAATTCATTAAATAAAGAACTGCAAACGACGACAGTAATGCCTTCTAATTTGTAACCCCGAGCCCATTAAAGTACACGCCAAAGGAGATAACCAGAGCAGTAATGGTGAAGATAAAGCTCGACGAACGGAAGGCAGTGGTGCCTTTGCTTGTGATGCCAACAATCCTGGATGACGTTATTCTAGGCATTGACTTTTTGTGTGGGATTCGCGCAAAAATTCAGTGCGGCCAAGCCTTCTTGCAACTGGCACAGATGCCCGATTCTCAAACGTACCCGATGCTGACGACCCCGTTCCACCCAACGACTCACACGACAACGCAGGATGCACACGACGACGTGTTGGCAAATCTCGTCGAGACAGCGCAAGCTGGCGCTGCAACAACGCAGGATGCAAGCAGCACCGAGCCGGCCGACTTCGTAGAGACAGGGCAGGCAACAGGATCAGCAGCGCAAGAGGCACAACGACGACAACCAGTCTACAAAGGGTACAACTTGGAACCATTGGCAGATGCTTGCAAAGCCCGACGAACGAACCCGTTTCAGACACAGCCCCGAACAATACCGAACATCATGGAAGAACTGTAACCGGAGCAACGAGAAGTTCCCATCAGCCTGGCTACTGTCGCAACCGACACGGGAGGCGAGGAACAGGCAACAGAAGAACATGCAACGGAACCGGAATTGCCCATCTGGGTCTGTGTCTTCTTGGCAAGGCAGCTCGATAAGTTCGAGAACCAGAAAGGAATGCTCGGCAATGTTGGATACTCCCCACATTGCCGAGCATTCCATAATTTTGAAGGATGACAAGCCAGTAAAGCAAAGATACTTCCCCAAAAACCTGGTAATGCAGAAGATCATAAACGACCAAGTCGACGAGCTATTGGAGAACGGCCAGATCGAACCATCGAAAAGCCCACACAGCGCACCCATAGTGCTGGTGCGTAAGAACACGGGTGAGATGCGAATGTGCGCAGACTTTCGGCAGTTGAATGCACGGTCGGTGCCAGACGCGTACCCCTTGCCGCTAGTTAACCACATATTGGAGCGCCTGCGAAATGCTAAATACATTTCCACGTTGGATTTAAAAAGCGGATATTGGCAAATTCCAGGAAAAGGGCCGAGAATACACCGCATTTACCGTCCCAGGGAGAGGTCTTTTCCAGTGGAAAGTCATGCCTTTTGGACTTGACTCAGCCCCCGCAACGTTCCAACGTGCCTTGGACAGCGTCATAGGACCGGCAATGGAACCCTACGCTTTCGCGTACTTAGATGACATCATAGTCATCGGGGCTACTTTGGAAGAACACGTGGATAACCTGCGTGAGGTATTCCACCGACTACTTGTCGCGAACTTAAGGTTGAATCAGAAGAAGTGCGCATTCATATCAACGAAGGCTGGTGTACTTAGGACACCTGATAAGCGACACGGGTATGCACACGGATCCGGCCAAAATCGCAGCAGTGCAACGCTTAACGCCGCCAACAACACCCAAAGAGCTGCGAAGGTGCATAGGATTGGAAACCTGGTATCGCCGGTTCGTTCCTAACTTCGCCACCATCACGCAACCAATGACGAACCTCCTACGAAAGAACAAGAAGTGGATATGGGGCGAAGAACAGCAGGCAGCATTCGAAGATTTGAAGGACAAGCTAACAAAAGCGCCGATCTTGGCGTGCCCCGACTTTACACAGAAGTTTACACTTCAAACGGACGCCAGCGAATATGGACTCGGGGCCGTGCTGACAAAAAGCTTGCCGGAAGGAGATCGAGTGATAGCCTACGCAAGTCGACGTCTTCTTCGAGCCGAGGAGAATTACTCAGCTACGGAGAAGGAGTGCTTAACAATTGTCTGGGCAAACAGGGAGTTACGCTGCTACCTGGAGGGTAACCAACGCGGAAATGCCTGTGCAGCCAGCACCGGCCACTTAAATTTAATGCGGAGGAGAGCGGTCTGCTAGTCCTCTACAGCAACGAGGGATAGAAAGTCCTCTACAACAACGAGGGACACTAACATCTACAACAACGAGGGATAAAAAGTCCACTACAACAACGAGGGACACTAACATCTACAACAACGAGGGATAAAAGTCCTCTACAGCGACGAGGGATAAAAGTCCTCTACAGCAACGAGGGAGCCGTTATTAATTGTAAAATAATAGACATAAATAATAAGACTGTCTCAAAATGTACACTCCCCAAAATGCAATGTAAAGAATCTTTTGTAAAGACCAAGCAGATGACTCTGCGGGTTTAGTAGCTTCAAATAGGCAGGGATTTTATGTACATGCACATTCACATTCAAAATATTTTCTCTCCGCCGCAAGGCGTCAAATTAACAAAAAAAAAAAATAATATATATGTAAATATGTATAATGACAAGTAGGAAATATATACAAAAAAAAAGAGATCAAGAGGTTGACAGAAAAATTTCATAAATAAAAAAATTACTAGATTAAATAAACAACTTTATAATAGTGAACCGGTAGAATGGAATGAAAATGTAAAATTAGATGAAGAACTTGAGACAACTTATAGAAAATTAGAGCTCTGTAAAAAGACGGAATGCAAATATTCCCCAAATGAAGATATTCCTAAATGTAAAGAGGATTGTAAGGGACCTCTCTACGAAGTATCTTGCGAGTACACTTGCATTCATACAAAATAGTGGTAACAAAATATAGAGCTCTGCTTGCGCAATTTAGAACAAAATAGGCTCAAACGAGAATCAAAGAGAACTATTAAGTCCATATTTTGTTATAAAGGTTAAACCACGGGGAAACATAATGGGTTTTAGTAGACGTAAAATCGGTAGATTCGACCGCCAACGTTATCAATAAAGTTGACGTGTCATCACCGGATTTGCAGTACATGCTCATTTTAGTAGCCATTATCGTAGGCCTTATGCTGTTAAATATAGCATTCAAAATATACAAAATACACAGCAGAAGTTTGAAAAAGAAGTACATAAGTCGAGGTAACGATCTGGATAAAATCTAGATACTTTACAAAACAAGTGGAAACGTTGCAGTCGGACGCAACCGACTGCGGTATACTCGATACCAGTATTAAAAATGTTGATGCCCATCCATGTGGGATGTCAATTGCTATCTTCATACCAAATTTGGTGACTCTAGCTCGAAGTTTGTATAAAGTGGGGAAAGGGGGGCTGGGGGCGGTATGGTTGGGCGTGGCATCCAAATTTTTGCTGCAGATCCTTGTGGAATGTCAAATGCTACCTTCAGACCAAATTTGGTGACTCTAGCTCGAAGCATGTAAAAGGTGGTGAAAGGGGGGCTATGGGGCTTGGGGGCGGTATGGGTGGGCGTGGCATTCAAATTTTTGCTGCCGATCCATGTGGGATGTCAATTGCTATCTTCATACCAAATTTGGTGACTCTAGCTCGAAGTTTGTATAAAATGGGGAAAGGGGGGCTGGGGGCGGTATGGTTGGGCGTGGCATCAAAATTTTGCTGCAGATCCTTGTGGAATGTCAAATGCTACCTTCATACCAAATTTGGTGACTCTAGCTCAAAGTTTTTATAAGGTGGGGAAAGGGGGGCGGAATGGTTGGGCAAGGCTCCAAAACTTTGATGCAATTCTTTTGGGGTTGTTGCCAGCTATCTTCCTACCAAATTTGGTGGCTCTAGCTCCACTACTCTGGAAGATACACGCATTCCCGTTTTTGACGAAGCGTTGGGGCAGATGGGGGTGGCTAGGGCGGTATTGGTAGGCGTGGCATCCAAACTTTTGATGCAGTTTTTGGGGGGTCATCATCACCTATCTTGGCACCAAATTTGGTGACTCTAGCTAAAAAACTGTGGGAGATATAGGCTTTTCTGATTTCAAAATGCGGGTTGACTGGGGGCGGAATGGGTGGGCGTGGCTCCAAAACTTTGATGCAATTCTTTTGGGGTTGTTGCCAGCTATCTTCCTACCAAATTTGGTGGCTCTAGCTCCACTACTCTGGAAGATACACGCATTCCCGTTTTTGACGAAGCGTTGGGGCAGATGGGGGTGGCTAGTGCGGTATTGGTGGGCGTGGCATCCAAACTTTGGATGCAGTTTTTGGGGGGTCATCATCACCTATCTTGGCACCAAATTTGGTGGCTATAGCTCAAAAACTGTGGGAGATATAGGCTTTTTTGACTTTAAAATGCGGGGGGGGCTGGGGGCGAAATGGGTAGGCGGGGCTCCAAAATTTTTGATGCAGGTTTTTTGGGGTTGCTAGTAGCTATCTGCTCACCAAATTTGGTAGTTCTAGCTGTCAGGATGTGCGAAATATGTGGATTTATCGGTTTTGAGTTATCGAATTTATCGATTTGCGAGCCCCCCAGTTATCGTAGAACCCCCATCTTGACACTTTAATTTACTATCCCATAGATAAAGAGAATTGGAAAGTTTCAAGTCTCTAGCTTGAAGGGTGTGGAAAAAAGTTGCGTTCATACAGACGGACAGACGGACAGACACCATGACGGACATTGCACAAACCCAATATACTCTTTACCTTCGGTATCGAGTATAAAAAATAAAATAAAATAAAAATAAATAAATAAAAAACAGATTAAAAAAATAAGAATGACAACATATGGCCATCTGCCAATATATTGAAAAATTTAAAAAAAAAAACCAATTGTAATAAATATATTAATACAAAATATGCAAGTTAAAAAAAAAAAACACATATAAGTATCCATTCCAAATGTTTTTGAATCGAAAAAAAAATGACCAGTAAATACCGAAAGAAGCGCTTGCGAAGCTTGAGACGTAAACGCAAAAAGCTGCGTGCAAGGTCAAAGTAATCGCATCGCCCTCTGGCCATTCTTGTGAAAAATAACTGACGTGCAAACATTTCATACTGACTGTACAATTTGAAACCCAAAGTAAATTTACAAAATAGTTTTTGAAATCAGAAAAATTATGCTTTAGTGAAAAACTCACAATAAAAACAATTCAAACAAACGCCTTCCGTGTTCTTGTTTAATTTACCAAATAAAGTAAAAAAAAAAAATATATATATATATATATCTTTATTACAAAATAATTGTTTGCAATAAAACAGTTATTGTTTATCCCAAATAATGCCTCTCCAGGCACATCAAATAGAAAAGAAAATTTTGTGGCAGATGCCCATTATAGGATATTGTTATCCAAATTATATCCAAATCAAAAGACTTACGAAATAAAGTCCTGAAGTTGCTACCAGACACCACAGTAGACAGAATAATCATGCGCATGAATATTTTAAGAACCTTTGCTTAGGCAAAATCTTGAAAAGCTTCTAAGCCCAACGTCATAAAAAATGACGGATTAGAAAAAGTAGTGACCTTGCGTATAACAAACTCCAAATTGTTTATTAAAACAAGGAAATAAAGTTATCGCAAGAATTGAAGTTAGCGATTTGTATACTAATGGAGATCGACTTAGGTCAATTTTTCCAAAGGCTCGAAACGGGGGCCGGTATACTTACAATCAGCAAACTCAAGTGGCACCGAGCAGAAATATCATTGAATCAATTTCAATGGGTAATTTCAAATATATGGGCAATAATGTAAAAAAGAGTAGCTACTCAAGCCGGTTATCCAAATAAATAAAAGTACAAGAAGCAATAATGTCTACAATTAATAAGTAATATTCCAACTTAAGGAATCCCTTATATTCTAGTTCAGTCCAATGAAGACGTTCATTACGGACATAGAAACTAAAAATAAAAATTATACCTTGACTTACTCGTGCATAGATTGACAGTAAAATGTCTTCTACACACCCACCAGACAGAGAAAAACAAACATAAGAGAAAACATCAATAATCTCAAACAAAAAAAAAAAAAAACAAAAAAGAACATAAAAAAAGTATAATAATAAAATATAAAATAAAAAACAAATAATAAAAAAATAATAGAAAAATTTTTTTCTGAAACGGTCTGATCAGCCATATATATACATAAAAAAAAAGGAAACACTTGTTTTATAGAGAAGAAAAAAATTTTTTTTATTATAGATATAATGACAACTAAATAATGTACTATTTTTCCTATACATGTTAATTACAACAAATATAAACACGTTATTCAAAAATTATGTTACACTTAATAATACCGCTTAATATTAGAATAACTGCGCATACGCTGCGCTATTCTTCTAAAAAGGGAGGTGTAATGTGTATATGCATTAAATAACACCCTGTATTAATATACATAAGTATGCGACACTTTGTTGCATACAATAACAAACATTTAGCCAAAAGCGCGAGCCACTTGAGTTGATTGACTCAGGCTCATATTACGCAGCGCGGACCGCTAGTACACTAGCCGGCCATTCAGCTGACGGCGCATATCCCACGCTACGCTTATGTAGCGCATACCACGAGTAAAATATATGTACTCGCAATGCATGCACATACCATGCACACTCTCTCCATATTCTTATAGTGCAGAGAGCCGCTCCGCTGCCGGCGTCACTGGCAGAGCAGCTCCGCGGCTGTAGGCTAAAATATACTTTAAGATATATTGTACAATTCATTAAATAAAGAACTGCAAACGACGACAGTAATGCCTTCTAATTTGTAACCCCGAGCCCATTAAAGTACACGCCAAAGGAGATAACCAGAGCAGTAATGGTGAAGATAAAGCTCGACGAACGGAAGGCAGTGGTGCCTTTGCTTGTGATGCCAACAATCCTGGATGACGTTATTCTAGGCATTGACTTTTTGTGTGGGATTCGCGCAAAAATTCAGTGCGGCCAAGCCTTCTTGCAACTGGCACAGATGCCCGATTCTCAAACGTACCCGATGCTGACGACCCCGTTCCACCCAACGACTCACACGACAACGCAGGATGCACACGACGACGTGTTGGCAAATCTCGTCGAGACAGCGCAAGCTGGCGCTGCAACAACGCAGGATGCAAGCAGCACCGAGCCGGCCGACTTCGTAGAGACAGGGCAGGCAACAGGATCAGCAGCGCAAGAGGCACAACGACGACAACCAGTCTACAAAGGGTACAACTTGGAACCATTGGCAGATGCTTGCAAAGCCCGACGAACGAACCCGTTTCAGACACAGCCCCGAACAATACCGAACATCATGGAAGAACTGTAACCGGAGCAACGAGAAGTTCCCATCAGCCTGGCTACTGTCGCAACCGACACGGGAGGCGAGGAACAGGCAACAGAAGAACATGCAACGGAACCGGAATTGCCCATCTGGGTCTGTGTCTTCTTGGCAAGGCAGCTCGATAAGTTCGAGAACCAGAAAGGAATGCTCGGCAATGTTGGATACTCCCCACATTGCCGAGCATTCCATAATTTTGAAGGATGACAAGCCAGTAAAGCAAAGATACTTCCCCAAAAACCTGGTAATGCAGAAGATCATAAACGACCAAGTCGACGAGCTATTGGAGAACGGCCAGATCGAACCATCGAAAAGCCCACACAGCGCACCCATAGTGCTGGTGCGTAAGAACACGGGTGAGATGCGAATGTGCGCAGACTTTCGGCAGTTGAATGCACGGTCGGTGCCAGACGCGTACCCCTTGCCGCTAGTTAACCACATATTGGAGCGCCTGCGAAATGCTAAATACATTTCCACGTTGGATTTAAAAAGCGGATATTGGCAAATTCCAATGGAAAAAGGGAGCCGAGAATACACCGCATTTACCGTCCCAGGGAGAGGTCTTTTCCAGTGGAAAGTCATGCCTTTTGGACTTGACTCAGCCCCCGCAACGTTCCAACGTGCCTTGGACAGCGTCATAGGACCGGCAATGGAACCCTACGCTTTCGCGTACTTAGATGACATCATAGTCATCGGGGCTACTTTGGAAGAACACGTGGATAACCTGCGTGAGGTATTCCACCGACTACTTGTCGCGAACTTAAGGTTGAATCAGAAGAAGTGCGCATTCATATCAACGAAGGCTGGTGTACTTAGGACACCTGATAAGCGACACGGGTATGCACACGGATCCGGCCAAAATCGCAGCAGTGCAACGCTTAACGCCGCCAACAACACCCAAAGAGCTGCGAAGGTGCATAGGATTGGAAACCTGGTATCGCCGGTTCGTTCCTAACTTCGCCACCATCACGCAACCAATGACGAACCTCCTACGAAAGAACAAGAAGTGGATATGGGGCGAAGAACAGCAGGCAGCATTCGAAGATTTGAAGGACAAGCTAACAAAAGCGCCGATCTTGGCGTGCCCCGACTTTACACAGAAGTTTACACTTCAAACGGACGCCAGCGAATATGGACTCGGGGCCGTGCTGACAAAAAGCTTGCCGGAAGGAGATCGAGTGATAGCCTACGCAAGTCGACGTCTTCTTCGAGCCGAGGAGAATTACTCAGCTACGGAGAAGGAGTGCTTAACAATTGTCTGGGCAAACAGGGAGTTACGCTGCTACCTGGAGGGTAACCAACGCGGAAATGCCTGTGCAGCCAGCACCGGCCACTTAAATTTAATGCGGAGGAGAGCGGTCTGCTAGTCCTCTACAGCAACGAGGGATAGAAAGTCCTCTACAACAACGAGGGACACTAACATCTACAACAACGAGGGATAAAAAGTCCACTACAACAACGAGGGACACTAACATCTACAACAACGAGGGATAAAAGTCCTCTACAGCGACGAGGGATAAAAGTCCTCTACAGCAACGAGGGAGCCGTTATTAATTGTAAAATAATAGACATAAATAATAAGACTGTCTCAAAATGTACACTCCCCAAAATGCAATGTAAAGAATCTTTTGTAAAGACCAAGCAGATGACTCTGCGGGTTTAGTAGCTTCAAATAGGCAGGGATTTTATGTACATGCACATTCACATTCAAAATATTTTCTCTCCGCCGCAAGGCGTCAAATTAACAAAAAAAAAAAATAATATATATGTAAATATGTATAATGACAAGTAGGAAATATATACAAAAAAAAAGAGATCAAGAGGTTGACAGAAAAATTTCATAAATAAAAAAATTACTAGATTAAATAAACAACTTTATAATAGTGAACCGGTAGAATGGAATGAAAATGTAAAATTAGATGAAGAACTTGAGACAACTTATAGAAAATTAGAGCTCTGTAAAAAGACGGAATGCAAATATTCCCCAAATGAAGATATTCCTAAATGTAAAGAGGATTGTAAGGGACCTCTCTACGAAGTATCTTGCGAGTACACTTGCATTCATACAAAATAGTGGTAACAAATATAGAGCTCTGCTTGCGCAATTTAGAACAAAATAGGCTCAAACGAGAATCAAAGAGAACTATTAAGTCCATATTTTGTTATAAAGGTTAAACCACGGGGAAACATAATGGGTTTTAGTAGACGTAAAATCGGTAGATTCGACCGCCAACGTTATCAATAAAGTTGACGTGTCATCACCGGATTTGCAGTACATGCTCATTTTAGTAGCCATTATCGTAGGCCTTATGCTGTTAAATATAGCATTCAAAATATACAAAATACACAGCAGAAGTTTGAAAAAGAAGTACATAAGTCGAGGTAACGATCTGGATAAAATCTAGATACTTTACAAAACAAGTGGAAACGTTGCAGTCGGACGCAACCGACTGCGGTATACTCGATACCAGTATTAAAAATGTTGATGCCCATCCATGTGGGATGTCAATTGCTAACTTCATACCAAATTTGCTGACTCTAGCTCGAAGTTTGTATAAAGTGGGGAAAGGGGGGCTGGGGGCGGTATGGTTGGGCGTGGCATCCAAATTTTTGCTGCAGATCCTTGTGGAATGTCAAATGCTACCTTCAGACCAAATTTGGTGACTCTAGCTCGAAGCATGTAAAAGGTGGTGAAAGGGGGGCTATGGGGCTTGGGGGCGGTATGGGTGGGCGTGGCATTCAAATTTTTGCTGCCGATCCATGTGGGATGTCAATTGCTATCTTCATACCAAATTTGGTGACTCTAGCTCGAAGTTTGTATAAAATGGGGAAAGGGGGGCTGGGGGCGGTATGGTTGGGCGTGGCATCAAAATTTTTGCTGCAGATCCTTGTGGAATGTCAAATGCTACCTTCATACCAAATTTGGTGACTCTAGCTCAAAGTTTTTATAAGGTGGGGAAAGGGGGGCGGAATGGTTGGGCAAGGCTCCAAAACTTTGATGCAATTCTTTTGGGGTTGTTGCCAGCTATCTTCCTACCAAATTTGGTGGCTCTAGCTCCACTACTCTGGAAGATACACGCATTCCCGTTTTTGACGAAGCGTTGGGGCAGATGGGGGTGGCTAGGGCGGTATTGGTAGGCGTGGCATCCAAACTTTTGATGCAGTTTTTGGGGGGTCATCATCACCTATCTTGGCACCAAATTTGGTGACTCTAGCTAAAAAACTGTGGGAGATATAGGCTTTTCTGATTTCAAAATGCGGGGGGACTGGGGGCGGAATGGGTGGGCGTGGCTCCAAAACTTTGATGCAATTCTTTTGGGGTTGTGGCCAGCTATCTTCCTACCAAATTTGGTGGCTCTAGCTCCACTACTCTGGAAGATACACGCATTCCCGTTTTTGACGAAGCGTTGGGGCAGATGGGGGTGGCTAGTGCGGTATTGGTGGGCGTGGCATCCAAACTTTGGATGCAGTTTTTGGGGGGTCATCATCACCTATCTTGGCACCAAATTTGGTGGCTATAGCTCAAAAACTGTGGGAGATATAGGCTTTTTTGACTTTAAAATGCGGGGGGGGGCTGGGGGCGAAATGGGTAGGCGGGGCTCCAAAATTTTTGATGCAGGTTTTTTGGGGTTGCTAGTAGCTATCTTCTCACCAAATTTGGTAGTTCTAGCTGTCAGGATGTGCGAAATATGTGGATTTATCGGTTTTGAGTTATCGAATTTATCGATTTGCGAGCCCCCCAGTTATCGTAGAACCCCCATCTTGACACTTTAATTTACTATCCCATAGATAAAGAGAATTGGAAAGTTTCAAGTCTCTAGCTTGAAGGGTGTGGAAAAAAGTTGCGTTCATACAGACGGACAGACGGACAGACACCATGACGGACATTGCACAAACCCAATATACTCTTTACCTTCGGTATCGAGTATAAAAAAAAAAATAAAATAAAAATAAATAAATAAAAAACAGATAAAAAAAAAATAAGTATGACAACATATGGCCATCTGCCAATATATTAAAATATTTAAAAACAAACCAATTGTAATAAATATATTAATACAAAATATGCAAGTTAAAAAAAAAAACACATATAAACACAAACATTCAGCTGACGGCGCATATCCCACGCTACGCTTATGTAGCGCATACCACGAGTAAAATATATGTACTCGCAATGCATGCACATACCATGCACACTCTCTCCATATTCTTATAGTGCAGAGAGCCGCTCCGCTACCAGCGTCACTGGCAGAGCAGCTCCACGGCTGTAGGCTAAAATATACTTTAAGATATATTGTACAATTCATTAAATAAAGAACTGCAAACGACGACAGTAATGCCTTCTAATTTGTAACCCCGAGCCCGTTAAAGTACACGCCAAAGGAGATAACCAGAGCAGTAATGGTGAAGATAAAGCTCGACGAACGGGAGGCAGTGGTGCTTCTGCTTGTGATGCCAACAATCCTGGATGACGTTATTCTAGGCATTGACTTTTTGTGTGGGATTCGCGCAAAAATTCAGTGCGGCCAAGCCTTCTTGCAACTGGCACAGATGCCCGATTCTCAAACGTACCCGATGCTGACGACCCCGTTCCACCCAACGACTCACACGACAACGCAGGATGCACACGACGACGTGTTGGCAAATCTCGTCGAAACAGCGCAAGGTGGCGCTGCAACAACGCAGGATGCAAGCAGCACCGAGCCGGCCGACTTCGTAGAGACAGGGCAGGCAACAGGATCAGCAGCGCAAGAGGCACAACGACGACAAACAGTCTACAAAGGGTACAACTTGGAACCATTGGCAGATGCTTGCAAAGCCCGACGAACGAACCCGTTTCAGACACAGCCCCGAACAATACCGAACATCATGGAAGAACTGTAACCGGAGCAACGAGAAGTTCCCATCAGCCTGGCTACTGTCGCAACCGACACGGGAGGCGAGGAACAGGCAACAGAAGAACATGCAACGGAACCGGAATTGCCCATCTGGGTCTGTGTCTTCTTGGCAAGGCAGCTCGATAAGTTCGAGAACCAGAAAGGAATGCTCGGCAATGTTGGATACTCCTCACATTGCCGAGCATTCCATAATTTTGAAGGATGACAAGCCAGTAAAGCAAAGATACTTCCCCAAAAACCTGGTAATGCAGAAGATCATAAACGACCAAGTCGACGAGCTATTGGAGAACGGCCAGATCGAACCATCGAAAAGCCCACACAGCGCACCCATAGTGCTGGTGCGTAAGAACACGGGTGAGATGCGAATGTGCGCAGACTTTCGGCAGTTGAATGCACGGTCGGTGCCAGACGCGTACCCCTTGCCGCTAGTTAACCACATATTGGAGCGCCTGCGAAATGCTAAATACATTTCCACGTTGGATTTAAAAAGCGGATATTGGCAAATTCCAATGGAAAAAGGGAGCCGAGAATACACCGCATTTACCGTCCCAGGGAGAGGTCTTTTCCAGTGGAAAGTCATGCCTTTTGGACTTGACTCAGCCCCCGCAACGTTCCAACGTGCCTTGGACAGCGTCATAGGACCGGCAATGGAACCCTACGCTTTCGCGTACTTAGATGACATCATAGTCATCGGGGCTACTTTGGAAGAACACGTGGATAACCTGCGTGAGGTATTCCACCGACTACTTGTCGCGAACTTAAGGTTGAATCAGAAGAAGTGCGCATTCATATCAACGAAGGCTGGTGTACTTAGGACACCTGATAAGCGACACGGGTATGCACACGGATCCGGCCAAAATCGCAGCAGTACAACGCTTAACGCCGCCAACAACACCCAAAGAGCTGCGAAGGTGCATAGGATTGGAAACCTGGTATCGCCGGTTCGTTCCTAACTTCGCCACCATCACGCAACCAATGACGAACCTCCTACGAAAGAACAAGAAGTGGATATGGGGCGAAGAACAGCAGGCAGCATTCTAAGATTTGAAGGACAAGCTAACAAAAGCGCCGATCTTGGCGTGCCCCGACTTTACACAGAAGTTTACACTTCAAACGGACGCCAGCGAATATGGACTCGGGGCCGTGCTGACAAAGGCTTGCCGGAAGGAGATCGAGTGATAGCCTACGCAAGTCGACGTCTTCTTCGAGCCGAGGAGAATTACTCAGCTACGGAGAAGGAGTGCTTAGCAATTGTCTGGGCAAACAGGGAGTTACGCTGCTACCTGGAGGGCTATCATTTCGAAGTCATCACGGACCACCACGCGTTGAAGTGGCTGAACTCGATCGACAATCCAACTGGAAGAATTGCGCGCTGGGCGCTGGAGTTGCAGCAGTACCAGTTCGACGTAACGTACAGACGAGGTCGATACAACGTAGTCGCAGACGCGCTTTCCAGACAACCGTTGGAAACCTTGCAGCGAGTACAGGAAGAAGACCCGAAGTGCCCATGGTTGCTACGGTTAAGCAGGAGAATGAAACAGACACCCGAGAAGTTCGCAGAGTACATACACGAGAACGGGCAGATTTACCGAAAAACGGGACAACGGCCTCCCGAGGAAGAACACGTGACTTGGCAACTTTGCGTCGCCAACAACAACCGACAGCAGGTTTTGGAAGAATGCCATGATCACCCAACAGCAGGACATCTGGGAATTCGGAAGACGGCGACACGGATAGCCCAACGATACTACTGGCCAGGCATTTTTCGCGACGTGACAAGGTACATCAGGAGGTTCGCCCAGTGCCAGAAGTTCAAAGTGAGTCAGACAAAGCCAGCGGGACACATGCACACGAGACAAGCTCAGGGTCCGTTCGACATACCAGCCTCTTGGTCTTCTTCGATGTGTTTTCCAAATGGATAGAGCTAATACCCTTACGGAAGGCTACAACCGCCCAGCTGGAATAGGCATTTAGGGAAAGGATATTCTATCGATTTGCTGTACCGCGGAAATTTGTGTGCGATAACGGCACACAATTCACAAGTCAATCGATCAAGAAGTTCTGCAAGACGGCAGGAATGATATTGGAACACACGGCCCCGTACACCCCGCAACAGAACCCCACGGAGAGAGCAAACAGAACCATAAAGACAATGGTAGCGCAGTACATAGATGGAGACTAAAGCACTTGGAACGAACTACTGCCGGAACTGAGCCTGGCAATCAACAGCAGCACATCCGACACCACAGGCTTTAGCCCCGCTTTTCCCGTCCAGAGCCTAGAGCCCAGGCTACCGGGAAACCTCTACGAGAAAGTCACGCCCGGACTAGCAGAACACACGGAAGACCCGACCGCGAAGGCAGAAAAACTCAAGGACATTTTCGAAGTCGTGCGCTAGAACATACAACGGGCTTCGCTAGAACATAGCAAATGTTACAACCTCCGAAGGCGAGAATGGAGACCAACGCTCGGCGCACAAATGCTGATACGACAACATCACCTCTCTAAGGCCACCGCGAGATTCGCAGCGAAGCTGGCCGCCAAATTCGACGGGCCATACAAGGTAGTTAAGTTTATCTCACCGAACATAGTGCGACTACAAAGCTTGACCGGCCGACGACGGAAAACAGCGAGCCTGGCCGATCTCAAGGAATTCCATCCAGACGACAACAACACCAGCGACGACAACAACACCAGCGACGACGACACCAGAAACAACTAACCGGCAAGTAACAAAGTCACGGGGGCCACTTTTTTTGGTGAGCCAATAGAACGTCCCCCGCCCCCCCCCCCCCCCCTAAAGTAGAAAACGCACAAACAAACCATAAGATAGTTAGTAAGAAAAAGATTTGTAATACACCACCCGCAGGGCTAAGTCATGGAGTTAGATAAATAGTCAAAAGTACACAACATACCTTTACTCCCTAAATCTAGCAACAATAGCACCAAGTCTTCGGAAGACGAGCCGAACGCACGTCCCTTGGGTGCAAAGGACGTAGCGATGGGTCGTCCCTGGGGCCAGCCGTTGCGGGAAGAGCCTTTGCGTAGGCTAAGCGCAAAAGAGAACTGGCACCCGGAGCCAGTACCCCTGGGGGTACGAATGTACGGCGTGCAAGGCTGGGCGACAACAACTGCCAGTATAACACGGATGTAATTTCCCTCAGCTCGGAGTCGGATGTCCCACCTGATGGCCGTTTTGGAACCGGTGGGATGAGAGCCCCCCTAACTGGGACTTGACGGAGCTAATAGCCTGATTCCACTACAAGCAGAATGCAAGTATGTAATTGGAACTCGGGAATGCTGCATTCTTTTGTATTGGATTCCCATTTGAACAATGGGAATCTTGTTCAAATATTCCCCGTTGGTTGGCTGCATTCCCAGTTGGTTGATACCGACCAAGTGGGAATGTTAGAAGTTAACATCACAGAGCACTGAACAGAACTTTAACATAGTCGATACTAAGAAATTTGTAATCGATGCTTGGTTTAAACAGTGCCGATTTGAGTAAAACAGCTTGTCATCAATTGCATGTCCAAACAAACTGGGATATTCGCTAAACCAGGTTTGCATTTTGCGCACAAATTAAAGCAATAATTTTTACTTTTTTGTCTTCACTAATTTTATTTGTGTTCGAGCTCATATTTGCTTCCAATTATATATAAACGTATAATACACAAACGGCTGTCTGCTGTCTTTTAACAGACCCTGTTAAAAAAGAATGCTGAAACCAATTGGATGTATAGTGGAATCACCTACATTCCCGACTTGCTGTTAATGAAGAATGCAGCATAGTGGAATCGGGGTATAAACCGCCGTACAGAGGAGGATGATCGTAGCACCGTACCACGCTCGCCAGGCACGATCGATGAGGGATCACTGGGCGGGGTGTGCCAACCCAGAGGGATCCACAGCGAGCACAATGAGCTCGACGGCATATCGACTCGCCGTACGCTACGGCGATAGGGGCTACCCGTCACCATACCCGAGCAGCCCACCACCAGCATACGGGATTGGCGAGTCGGCCCGGAACCCCGTCAGCTGCCGTCACAAGTCATAGACTTCATGAGGTCATACCTCAGCCAACCCGACGCACGATTGGGAGTGCGAAGTCTCAAGAAGATCGGTCCCCACACCTTCCGCTACAGCGTCAACAGGTCACGACAGGTGACGATAACTCTTCTCAACCCCGACGAAGGAAGGGATTGTGAAGGAGCTGTTTAACTCCTCCACAACATTAATTTCGTTGTTATCTTTTTAGTAAATATTTGTATTTAATAAATGAACCATGAAGGTATTTTAGGTTAAGGCCACGAAGGCACCCGGAGTACAATAATAATAAGTTTTTAACACACGGGGAACTGGGTACAGGTTCACGAACCAGAAATGTTAAGCACTGACAGCGATGAGCAGCACTGGTTGCTAACGGCCGAAGCAACAGCAAAAGAAAGAGCAACAACAGCAGCCGCGAAGTGTCGTAGCGTAAGCGGCGATAGCAGAGGCCTCAGCGGCAGAGGATAGCCGGCGCTGAAAATGCAGCCGCACTGGTTACTAACGGCCGAAGCAACAGCAAAAAAAACAAAACAGCAGCCGCGAAGTGTCGTAGAGAGAGCGGCTACAGCCGAAGCAGCAGCAGAAAACATCACACACAACAGCAGCCGCGAAGGGTCGTAGAGAGAGCGGCTACAGCAGAAGCAACAGCAGAAACATCAGCAACAACAGCAGCCGCGAAGTGTCGTAGCGAGAGCGGCTACTGCCGAAGCAGCAGCAGAAAACATCACACACAACAGCAGCCGCGAAGGGTCGTAGAGAGAGCGGCTACAGCAGAAGCAACAGCAGAAACATCAGCAACAACAGCAGCCGCGAAGTGTCGTAGCGAGAGCGGCTACTGCCGAAGCAGCAGCAGAAAACATCACACACAACAGCAGCCGCGAAGGGTCGTAGAGAGAGCGGCTACAGCCGAAGCCGGAGCAGAGGCCTCAGCGGCAGAGGATAGCCCGTGCTGAAAATGCAAAACGCCGGCGAGTTAGTCACGATCGGGCCGCGCTCAGAAACGCAAGTGCGATATAAAGTGCGGAAAATAAAAAGTAAACAGCAGCAGCGACAACGTGAGTGACAGCGCAAACGTGTGCGACAAAACGCAAAAAAAAACCAACAGCCACGAGCCCTAAGGGAAGCATAAGGATGGAGCAGGGGTAAGCTGACCTTCGGTCTGCGGGGTTTTAACTGGGCGGGCAATTGTCTTTGTTGCGGTGTGGTATTAGGTTTTTTTAAATGTGAAATAAGAGTATTAAAAGGATATGATTCAAGAATTTGTGAAATATCAAAACAAGTGCGTCTTGCAAGTGCCGTATGGCCGCAACACGTGTTCCGAGCGTTTCTCTGCACGTTTTGCGGTTATCCGGCATCGCACGGGGCACCACGAGACCCAACACAGCGCGTTCCGAGGGTTTCTCTGCGCGTTGTGGTGAGTCTGGTTGGTGTCCTACAGTCCCGTCCGTTGGTATTTGTTTCGCTAGACGGCTAGAGGCGTGCCGTATGGCCGCAACACGTGTTCCGAGCGTTTCTCTGCACGTTTTGCGGTTATCCGGCATCGCCCGGGGCACCCCAAGACCCAACACAGCGCGTTCCGAGGGTTTCTCTGCGCGTTGTGGCGCGTCTTGTAAGTGTCCTATCGTCTACTCTTGGGCACCTCTCGAGCGTTTCTCGAGGTGCGCAGGTTTTGATTTGTATGAGGGTTGCCGAAATGCTCTCTGAGTTTTGGTATTTTATAAATTTTATTGTAAAATGATCCTGGCCTGAGCTGAGCCTTCCCCCAGCCTTAGATCGCTACTTTACAATTTTAGTACTTTAAAGATCACTAGTTATGTAGTCCCGACAAACTTAGTACCGCCTCACTCTTTACCGTACATGAAAGATTTTTAAATTAACTAAACTCTATTTTAAACATAAATCAATATATATCAAATGGCATACACGGCATACATACAAAATTAAAGCTGTAATATTTAAAATAAAACAATTTTACACTTTGACTTTAAAACATCTAGTTTTGTAATTTTTTCAAGGAATATTTTTTAAAAATGCTTTGTACTCTCCCTATACGGAAAGTATAAGTTCTCAATTAAATCAATATCAAAACAGTCTGTAAGAAAACGCGATTCTACTAAACCTTTAGAGCAAGAGACTTTAAACTTTGCAAATATGTTGGATCAATATTGAGACTTTTATGGGAGGCTGGGAACACAGCAAATCGATACGACGCACAGTGACGCCATTTGAGTTTTTTCGTTGCAAAAATCATAATTTTTGAACCAAGTGAGATAATCGATCAACTTAAAAAGCAACTGATAGATAATAAATCGACCTATAAAATGAGCATTTGAAATGAATTCTACAAATTTTGGGTGCCTATTTATGGGTATGCAAAGTTGAAATTTTTGAAAAAAACGAACTTTACGGGTAGGAAAACAAATGTTTTTAAGTTTTTTGATTTTTATTGTTTCATTTTAATCATTTTTTGAAACGTTGCAGTCGGACGCAACCGACTGCGGCATACTCGATACCAGTATTAAAACAGGTAAAAAGAGGCCTGATTGCAAAGGGGTACGGATGGGGCAGGGGTGTACGCTGCCTTAAAGATTCTCCGATGCAGATAGGGATGCCACCAACTATCTTCCTTCCAAATTTGGTGACTCTAGCTGAAAGTTTATAGGAGCTTTTGATAGGGGGGCTGGGGGCGGTATGGGTGGGTGTGGCATCTAAATTTTTACTGGAGATCTTTGTGAAATGTCAATTGCTATCTTCATACCAAATTTGGTGACTCTAGCTCGAAAATTGTTAAATGTGGGGAAAGGGGGGCTGGGGGCGGTATCCAAAATTTTTGATGCAGATCTGTGTGGAATGTCAATTGCTATCTTCATACTAAATTTGGTGACTCTAGCTCAAAGTTTTAAAAAGGTGGGGAAAGGGGGGCTGGGGGCGGTATGGGTGGGCGTGGCATCCAAAGTTTTGCTGCAGATCTATGTGGAATGTCAATTGCTATCTTCATACCAAATTAAGTGACTCTAGCTCGAAAAATGTAAAAAGTGGGGAAAGGGGGGCTAGGGGCAGTATGGCTGGGCGTGGCATCCAAATTTTTGATGCAGATCTATGTGGAATGTCAATTGCTACCTTCATACTAAATTTGGTGACTCTATCTCAAAGTTTTAATAAGGTGGGGAAAGGGGGGCTGGGGGTGGTATGGGTGGGCGGGGCATCCAAATTTTTGCTGCAGATCCATGTGGGATGTAAATTGCTATCTTCATACCAAATTTGGTGACTCTAGCACAAAGTTTGATAAGGTAGGGAAAGAGAGCTGGGGCTGAAGGGGTGGGCGTGACTCCAAAACTTTGATGCAGTTATTTGGGGTTCGTTACCAGCTATCTTCCTACCAAATTTGGTGGCTCTAGCTCCACAAATCTGGAAGATACACGCATTCTCGTTTTTGACGAAGCGTTGGGGCAGCTGGAGGCGGCTAGGGCGGTATTGGTGGGCGTGGCATCCAAACTTTTGATGCAGTTTTTGGGGGGTCATCATCGCCTATCCTGGCACCAAATTTTGTGGGAGATATATGCTTTTTTGACTTTAAAATGCGGGGGGGGGGGGGGGCGTGGCTCAAAATTTTTGATGCAGTTTTTTGGGGGTTGCTAGTAGCTATCTTCTTACCAAATTTGGTAGTTCTAGCTGTAAGGATGTGTGAAATATGCGGATTTATCGTTATTGAGCTATCGAATTTATCGATTTGCCAGCCCCCTAGTTATCGTAGAACCCCAGTCTTGACACTTTAATTTACTATCCCATAGATAAAGAGAATTGGAAAGTTTCAAGTCTCTAGCTTGAAGGGTGTGGAAAAAACTTGCGTTCATACAGACGGACAGACGGACAGACACCATGACGGACATTGCACAAACCCAATATACTCTTTACCTTCGGTATCGAGTATAAAAAAGGGGCAAAAACGGGCAAATGAAACTTTTTGTATTTAATAGAGGAATAATCAAAGAAATTAATTAGAAAAAATTGCCGATATAATGTGATATAATTTTTTTTTTTCCATCAAAGTTTAGAAATATTGAAAAAGTGGATAGTTGGTAAATATTGATTTGCCTGGCCAAACGCAAAACAAACAGTACAACCTTTTTTTTATTATTTTCTTAATAAATAGATCTATCAAAAGAACCAAAAATAATGACGATCCGTACCTTAGTTTTTGAGATATTGTATCTGACGACCAAATTACCTTAAAATTGTGATTTTTATGTAACACAAAATCAGACAACTTTGAAGGGCTATATCTTCTAAACAAATCCGCTTATATTAAGGGTTGCAGATTTGAAATCGTTGGAAAATTTCCTATAAAGTAGGTTCATTCAATATTTTTTAGAGGCACATGCAATTTTTGATTTTTGACACCTGACTTGTTCTACGGGCGCCACTGTGCGACGGCTGCAAGTCGATGTAGCACACATATTTATCATACTTTAATAGCTAGAGTAATACACTTGCTTTTTGTAGAAGCAGATTTTGTAAACGTATAGATTTTTCGAATTGTAACTGGTTCTACATCAAACGCAAAAAGTTATGATAACGCTTAGTTGCAAAATTTGTAAGTTAGTTTGGAAAAACTTATAAATAATCAATTTTGGTCAGTGTAAAGCGTTACCTCTCGATAGTATGTATCAGAGCTCTTCTCCTTGTTTTGCAGTATACAGAAGGAAAATCTTCACAAGCTGCCAAATTGGATGCATCATGAAAAAGATGTATATTAATAAAATCAATGGCAGTTCCACTTATTTCCCATCGAGTTCGCATAAAGCCTTTTCGAGACCATTTACACTAAAATGATAAAACATAATTTATTAATAATAACATAGAAAGCTTAATTTTGACACGCTAAATATACCATAGACTTGGAACTATTTTATCTATTAAGTTTACTCATTCAATTTTATTATATTTTAAGTGTTTTGCTTTAAGGATAAAAAAAGTTGCGAAAACCAATGCTAGTGAATACAGAAAGCTTTTATCAAAATTTGGATATCGCAGTTATCCGGGCTCAAATTCGACTTTTAACATGAAGCAACAGTTTTGTTAGTAATTAACATTAACACATCCTGGTCTGATGAACTTGTGGTATAGTTTGGGGGCTGAGCTGAGGAAACCTGGTGGGTCGCGGGATGCGGAAAGCGGACAGCCCCTTTTGGGGTTAGCTGTGAATAAGCGAGATTCCCTTTGCATAGGTGTTCCCGGACAATAAGCGGGTTAGATACCGTTCATCGGACCGACAAGACGCTTGTGTCGCCGTCTTTTAAAGCATACCTTGCACCAAGTGGTCACACAAACCATGCCGAGAGTCAGCTTGGCAGGGAGCCCGGATAAAAAAACTGGCCGAGTCTCTTACGGTGGACTCAGGCAGGTAACTACCTCCAGTTCTAATTAGCTTTACCCGGATACTGTGGATCTCTGCCCGGGTGACTTTATTTGCTGCGCTACTTTTGGAAGCCAGTAGATGAAAAATTGTAACAAACAACGTAAATTTCAGCAGGATATTTTTGCTGTTGTTGGAGCGGCGTTCCAACGTAGCCTGCAACTATGTTTCCTGATATATGGAATATTTCTTCTAAGACTTACAGTAAAAGTATAAGGGCTATATCCAAGTTTTCTGCAATTCCGAAAACCTTAGAAAAAATTCCTTATTTTCAAATGCAACGCATATGTAGTTCAATTATATCGCATTATCAACACGGTTTTGTTAGGCGTAGATCTATTACCACAAAACTTCTTGAATTCACTTCGCTTGCTATCAATGGGTTTCAGGGATAATTGAAAACTGACGTTGATTTCACCAATTTTTGTTAGAAATTGTATTCTGTTAGTCATTCTCTGTTGCATCAAAAATTACATATCCAGCAAAACTCTTAAGTACTTAAGTGGTCGAACACAAAAAGTTGTTTTTAAATCATTTGTATCTAAACTTATTTTTGGTGGGCGTGGCTCCAAAACTTTGACGCATATGTTTGGGGGTTGTTACCTGGTTGTTACCAATGTGAGTCCGATCACACGGGAGATGTGTAAATATCTAGAAATTAATTTATTTTTATATGTAGTTTCAAGATCTAATGCTTTAAATCTTTTCTTTGCAAATGAAAAAATATAGACTTCCAACATTGGAGTTAAGGAATTCTCATGTTACTTTGTTTTATAAATGATGATAGTATATATGGTCTTAATTGCAAAAGGTAAAAATTGCCGACCAATTATTCTCTATTATAACTAAATACATATACCATAATTATTGCTTGGCTGGACCGTCTCAGTCGGCTGCTTCTCTGCATCTAAGCGCAAACAAAATAAGAGAAATGCAAAGCAAAAGGCGTATGTACCAGAGCTGTCATAATTTTTGAGTATAAGTAGATAGATAGGCAAAAAATAACGCTTAAAATAGCTATTTTCCTATAAATTAAGTCACACTGATACCAGTTGACTCATACAGAAAGAAACTAAATTTTGATAATCCTGTGTAATATATGAAAGTTTGTCCCGCAATGGCGTTTGAAAAACAGTCAGGTCTACCGGAAAATGCCATGTGAACACATAGTGTTATGTTCGTTAGCTACCGAGTAGAAAGACTTGGACTTTTAGGTCAAAACTAATACAATTAGGGTGTTCGCTTTGTATCGAATTGAATCGCTTAAAGTTAAGTTAATATACCAAAGTCTTTTATAAATTTAATTTGTTTATTGCAACTGGGTTGAGGGTATCTTATTTTTTTTGAATAATGTCCACTTACTTCTAACGCCCTATTTCGCTTAAAGATATTTTTAAAAAAATTCAATGCATAGTAATTTTTTACCATTAGTCTTAAAGTTCAAAACAAAATCAAACTCAAAAATTTATTTTGTGCACAGCATTCTTTTTCTTTTTATCTGCGGCACTGTACTTTTGCTTTTTGCATTCTTTATATTGCTATTATTTTCCTTATTATTATATGTGATTTATTTTAAGACACGAGCGATACAGACAATATTAATTTGACTATTCTTATTAATTAAAATTTTTATTAATTATCAGTCTAAAGATGATGATTCTGAATTATTATTGACTTTCCTAAACATGGTAAGATAATTTATTGTTTTCTTGTGTCTGTGAACGGTAACATTTGTAAACATTTCGAACAGGGACCTCAAGTGTACTCTTTGTGTATTAACGTGTGTAATATTGAAATGCCGGCTAAATTTTGTTTTAATTTGCAGTTGAACGGACGCTGCAGTGCTTGAAAACAAATAAAACAAACATACATATATACATACATACATGTATATTTGCATTCGCATATTCTGTGATTTCGTCTGCTAATGCTGCATTCACACTAGTTGACAAACAAGTCAACATTGATAACAACTTAACGCTTCGGCCACGCACTGCGCGATTAGCGACTGAGCGACTGAGCGACGCTCTCTCGAGCGACGTTAAAAATTAAAACATATGAAACTCCATACGAGCGGCCACGCAGCTGTTGAGCGACGTGCGAAAATCGTGAGCGACTAAGCGACGTCGCTCAGCGCTAGAATCGGTTCTAATTTTTAGTGCGTCGCTGAGCGATTATATGAACGCAATGCAGAAAATCAGTGCTGAAAGCTTAATTTCGGCTGTTCAAGGCCGCTGTGTTTTATGGAATGACACAAATAAAGACTACAAAAACAAAAAATTACTGATAAGGAATGGAATGAAGTAGGCGTAATATGTGATTGTTCAGAAAATTAATTTTTTAAGGTGTATTAAGAAAATATATAAAATATATATATATATATACACCTTAAAAAATTAATTTTCTGAACAATCACATATTACGCTTATATATATATGTGAATTGATAATAAAATACAACATATTATATTATTATTAAATAACACTTAAAATATATTTATTAAGCTACTAACGAAATATACCTTGGTGCAAATGCAGCTTTTACAAAAAAAACTCTAGAAACAGAAAAAAATGATGAACTAATTGCTCCAAGAAGTGTTATTGGTACTGATTGACAAATATGAAAATTAATGACTGAAATCCCACAGATATTCAGTTAACTCATTTCTGACATTTATTGCTAATTGTCCGCTTCTATTGGATTGCGAATGTTCTTCAGTACCAATAACACTTCTTGGAGCAATTAGTTCAACATTTATTTCTGTTGTTGTGTTTATGTAATCAAGATCCGAATCTCCATCCCTCTCTCTTACATAATTATGCAAAATGCAAGCACATTTTATTATGTTTATAGCTGTGCTTAGTTGTGTCTCAATTTCTTTTTGCAATATACGCCATTTTTTCCTTAGTATACCAAACTCACATTCAATACATTTACGGGCAGTTGATAGCCGTTCATTGAATTTATCTGTAAAGTTCTCAACCTTGCTCAATTGGTTTATAGGGTGAACACCAAATCTTCTTTTTTGCAAATATTTTAATTGCCTGTAACGGAAAATACGGCTCTTGCACAAACTTTTCATAATTAATTTTGATGAAGGCATTTTAATAAGTAAACAACCTAAGCGACGTCGCTCGACATGTGGCCACTTCACCCAGAGCGACCGCTCGCTGACATCGCTCGAGAGAGCGTCGCTCAGTCGCTCAGTCGCTAATCGCTCAGTGCGTGGCCGAAGCCTAAGGCAGAACCAAACGATGCTTTCGTGCATGCAGATCCGCTGCACGCAAAGTTTCAACATAAGCTAACATAATATTACATTAAATTTTTACGTTTATTTTAAATTGAATAAAATAAGAACACATGGCAACAATGTATCACTGCTACTGTCGTATGGTTTGCTTGAAAAAAAAGAAGAAGAAGAGGCAAAGCACTTAAGCAACCTATGGCTATAGACGTTGATGCTGAATGCATTAGCATGCATTTCGTTCGTTCTTGCAGCGGGTCTGCATGCACAAAATCATCGTTTGGTTCTGCCTTTAGTCAACCCTAGTGTGAGCAGCTGTCAACTTGGTCAACTGTTAGGTTGCCAGAAGATTGACAATGCGTAAAACATCAGTTGACGTTTCAAATGTAAACATAGGGTGAACACTTTGTGTCAACAGTTGACGTCAATATTGGCGAGTTGATAGCCCAAAATAAATTGACTTCATGTTCATTCTTTTGCATTATGTTGACAAATATTTATTTCGATTAATGGTATATTGATATTTGTCCTCCTCCAGAGCTAAGAGTTTGTGTTGATGTTCGCGCGCTAAAGTAGGTTAAGTTTACGACGGAGAATGTCTTCATCCTGATCTTTCAAGATATATTTTCTTTTTATTTATTTGTGTTGTGGGACTGCACCAACAGTGATTATAAAAATCGCAACAAACGGGAGATGTGGTGGGAGTCAATTGCAACGGCACTAGACTTATTGCCTAAAGATGAAGTGGCTAATAAATGGACCTTGTTGCGCCATTTTATTATTTTAATTTTACTAAATGCAATTAAATTTATTTTAGAATGCAAAAAGCAAGGTAAAATCGACTATCCGCGCGCAATTCGCCAAATAAATGAAAACCATTATCGATACTTTCACAATATCGCCGTCAACGAAAAATACTTTAGGTACGTTGACGTCAATGAACGTTGATATCAACGAGTGTGAATTAGACCCTTTTTACACGATGAAGTTTTTTCATGCATTTTTTTTTTCATTCTGTTTTGAAACATCTTCGCAAATCTGGTCGCATTTACACGATGAAGTTTTTTCATGCTGCATTTTCTTTGTAAATGCAACTCTGATTTAAATTTATGGTCGATAAACATATATCTTTGCCATCGATTGTTTTATTTGTTAACATATTATTGATTTTAGAAGTAACAAGTAAATTAAATGGATTCAGTGAACATTTCTACTTATAATTTCTTAACCAAAACAATATATTTACTATTGGCGCTAATATTTGCTTGTGCGATATTTCGTATCGATAACTTTTTTATTCACATCAAACACTGTGCAGCTCTGTGTTTACATGCAATCGGAATAAGGCAAAGCAAAATGAGAAAAATAAATCATTGCTTCACAAGTCATGAAGCATTGCTTGCAGCTGTAACCCCTCTACTGCTTCAGACGCAACAACTTTATCGTGTAAAAGGGGTCTTATGGTGCATTTACACTAGTTGATGCAGCGTCAATTCTAGCTATATCAACAATTGACATTCAACGTCAACGCATTTGTTGTGTTTGCATTTGTTGATTGAGTTGACAAAATAACCGGGTTGCCAACTAATTTTCGAGTTGAGCAACGCGCAAGATGCCAACGCGTTGATATTGAAGTTGAGAGTAATTTACACCAGTTGATATCCACATTCGTTGACATTCACGTTGCTAAAGCTGCCTTCTTACGGTCGGTTTTACTGTAGCTTTTTTTAACCGACCAAAAGGGTTGGCATTCACATTATTCGCATCGGTTAAATCCAAAATGCCATCACTTTTTGTTGTTACACAATCTGGTCACCCTTCCCTATATATATAAGTGTGTTTACATTATTTTTTGCGAACAATTACTAAAAAAATACCAAAAACGCCTTTTTTACGTTAACATGTTCGTGGCACAAATTTAACCGACTCAAAAAGAGCAGACATAGAACACGTTCTATTTTTCTCATTTTGAGTCGGTTTTTGACCGGACCTAAAAATTTTTTTGTGTTCACACGGGAGCGCTGGCTTTAAAAAAAAACCGATGAAAACCCGATCGTGTGAAGGCAGCTTAAGCATTTTTCGTTGACGTCGATATTGTGAATGTATCGAAACTGATTTTCGATATTGTGTTGTTTTGTTAATTGAGAGAAGTAAAAAAGTGGTAAGTTCTAATGCATATGTAACTTAAAACTACTAATTGATATGCAATTTGTTTACTTTAGAATAAAATCAGAACAATGGCAACAGCGAAGAAGAGCAAAATAGCGGCAGCAGTGGTTTTGGTTCTCGCTCTTGAGTTAATCGATAGCTATCGCCAGCAACTGAAGCAGGTCTACTTTCGATATTAAAATATAGTTCAATATATATTCATATAAATAAATAAAATTGTATTTTAAATAACTTTTTTTTTTACTAATTTTTGTTTTTTATAGACTGCACAGTTGAAAAAACAGACAACATTAATAAAAACGGATGGCGAAGCGAAGTGCTACCACCTTTAATATGTAAGGGAGAAGCCCTAATGGTGGACACTGTCTCTTAGTCGGACACCCCCTCTATTTTGGCGAGCTTTGATGCTATCGCGGTCTAATTTCTGTGATTGATCGCTCTCAGTGCCAGCTTGCCTTATATGTAGCCTACAGGTGTTTATACTTAGTTTTGGATGCTCCAGAGACAAAAATTAAAATACCGATATTTCGACGTGAGCTTTGTATCTTTTCAACGCGTTTGTGATTGTATTATTTCAAGTTTCAGCAAAGGGAAATATATTTTATCTTATTCGTTTATTCGTGTCCTTTCATAATCTGTAATCCAACATTTTTTCTGTTCCATATTTTGGGTTTTACATTAATTAATGTGAAATTATGTTTATACGTGCTCATTTTTCGAATGCGCCCATTCGATGTGCCACATTTTAACACTTATCGATATTTGTATCGACTATCGTATCATTTTGTTTCATCTCTACTCCAAAACGAACACGGGCGCCACAATGATTTCACAACGTAAATTACTCGCTGCAATTAAAATGGTTTTAATTTATCATGCAAAGCACAGTCTTAACGGCTGAAGAAGAAGTCTCTTTGTTGCTAGTGCGATCGGAGAAGAGAAAAGGAGGATATGCCCTTAAAATGCACGAAAATAAATTCCGTTGCGTGCAATGTTTGTAGCGTGAGGTGCATTTGAAATGTGCTAATATTTCCAAAAGTTATTTTACTTGCGCCAATTGCGATACCAATTGAGCAGAAGAAGCAACATACAGTTATATAAAGAAAAATAGAAAAAATGAAATTATTATTTAGTTATAACAAAATTTATATTTCGCGCTATTTTAATTAGGTATGTGAGCAATGTTGAGCGTGCGATACATTAATCGCAACATCGCTGCATCGCTTGCGATACTGTTTATTACGAATAATAAATTTTAATAATTAAAAAATTCGTTTGTTTATGATTGTTTAATCGCATAAAATACAAAAACTTAAAAAAAAACAACAACTTGCCATTTTATTTTATTTTATTGAGTGGTTTTTCACAAGATAAAAGGGGGTGTCCACCATAGAGGCACATGTTTGAAAATCGTGATTTTGACTTTTTTCATTATATGTTATATATCTCTCAAAACATGAATGGAATGTGTATAATGCCTTACATTGATCGATGCGCAATTGAACTAGCTTTCTTCTGATACCAACAGCTAAACTTTAAGTTGATTTTTGACAGTTTAATGTTTAATGTTTTGTGCAATGTCCGTCATGGTGTCTGTCCGTCCGTAGGTGTGCAAGTTTTTTCCACACCCTTCAAGCTAGAGACTTTAAACTTTCCAATTCTCTTTATCTTGTAAAATGTAGATAGTAAATTAAAGTGTCAAGATTGGCCTTCTACGATAACTGGGGGGCTGGCAAATCGATAAATTCGATAACTCAAAGCCGATAAATCCACATATTTCGCACATCCTTACAGCTAGAACTACCAAGTTTGGTAAGAAGATAGCTACTATCAACCCCCAAAAAACTGCATCAAAGATTTTGGAGCCACTCATTCCGCCCCCAGCCTCCCCGCATTTTAAAGTAAAAAAGCCTATACCTCCCAGTTTTTGAACTATAGCCAGCAAATTTGGTGCAAAGATAGGTGCTGACGACCCCCAAAAAACTGCATCAAAAGTTTGGATGCCACGCCTACCAATAGTGCCCTAGCCGCCCCATCCACCCCAACGCTTCGTCAAAAACGGGAATGCGTGTATCTTCCAGAGCTGTAGAGCTTAAGCCAAATATGGTAGGAAGATAGCTAGCAACGACCCCCAAAGAACTGCATCAAAGTCCACGCCCACCCATTCCGCCCCAGCTCCACCGCATATTGAAACCAGAAAAGACTATATCTACCACAGTGTTTAAACTAGAGCCAGCAAATTTGGTGCGAAGAAAGGTGCTGACGACCCCCAAAAAACTGCATCAAAAGTTTGGAAGCCACGCCCACGCATTCCACACCCAGCCTCCCTCTCCCACCTTATACAAAATTCGAGCTAGCGTCACCAAATTTGGAAAGAAGATAGCAATTGACATTCCACAAAGATCTGCATTAAACATTTGGATGCCACGCAATCAAATACCAGTCCAGCCCCCCTCCCCACACTTTTTTTTAATTTTGAGCTAGAGTCACCACATTCAGAAGAATGGTGGTACCCCACAAAAAATCAAAAATATGATGCCACACCAATCCGTATTTAATTGCAAATTGCAAATTGGTTGGTGCAACCAATCAAGATTTTATTCTTGTGGATTGTGCGACAACATGATCCACATGAAATGTGTTGGCTTTACTGCCAAAACTGCTTGATTGCAGACACAGGCCTTAAATGGTATTGTGAGCCAGGTAGGGAGGTGGTTAAAGAGTCTTCTAAATTCATGAGACAGACTCATTTAGGCTTCAAAGCTATGCATTGCACTGAAAAACTCGTTTACAGAGCTTGAGTCTAATTTCAAAAATGGCAAGGTTATGACTGAATCTCCGAAGCGTAAAAAGACTTCGGGTCCTAATCCGCCTATTGTCCCACCTATCATCCCCACAAAGCCCCTTCTGGTGCCCAGCATTAATCAACCTACGGCCAGCCCATTAATGTTATTTAATTCGCCGGCAAGAACCATTACTAATAACCTTTCTTCTGATCCTATGCATGAAATCGGCTCAACTGCCTGTGCGCCTATTGATCCCAATGCAGGTACAACTGGGGCTCTCAAGCCTCTTGTTGTTGTGCCATTTAACAAATTTATATTTGTGTCCAGGCTGGCATTCGATACTTCATCGGATGATGTTTCAGCTTATGTTAAAAGTAAAATTGAGTTTAAATTTAAACACGCCCGAAGTATATCTTCTTTCAAGTTAAGCGTGCCGCCTGAACTCTTTTTGACAATTTGTTCAGAAAAATTCTGGCCGCAGCAGCTTGTTGTAAAGGAGTATGTGAATAGGCGAAGTAATAATAATAAGGGCATTAGGATTAGTAGTGCACAGCCTGTTAGCCACCCAGTTGTTTCCACCTCGGTGGCAAAAAACTAACAAAACAACTTAGTTTGGCCTATCAAAACGTTAAAGGCCTTAACACTAAACTTTCTAAATTATATGTTAACAGCTTATCATTTGATTCACATAAAGTAGCACTAACGGAAACCTGGTTAAAACCCGATATTTCTGATTATTCAATTTTTCCTTCAAAATATAGCTTGTACAGATGCGATCGCACCTCCTGCAAGGGGGGTGGTGTTCTCATTGCTGTTGACTCTTGTTTTTCCTCTGAACAGATTCATTCTCATGATCTTCCGGACATAGAGTTTTTATGTGTTAAAATATTACTAAACGGCCGTTCACTTTATGTTAGTTGTTCTTATATTCCACCTCATTCTGATACTAACATTTACTCATCCCATCTGAGTGCCCTGCAACTTGTTTCGTCATTTTTGACAGATATGGATAATCTGATAGTGGTTGGTGATTTTAATCTGCCACATGTTATATTACCAGTCACTTCTGATGATTTTATCGATGGCCTACTGGAGTTAGGCCTATCGCAAGTTAACAGGGTGCATAACTGTAGTGGTAGAATGTTAGACTTAATATTTGTTTCGGACTCCGATTGCAGTAATGCTAGTAGAATACCCCCTCTAGTGCTTCCGGAAGATACCTATCATCCAACCTTAGAACTATCCATCGAAATTCTTAACCCTATTTCAGTATCTAAAAATACTTTAAAAACCCGTTGCTTTCGTAAAACTAACTTTACTAAATTAAATTATCTTCTTCAACATACTAATTGGTCTCGGCTTTATTCTTGTAGTGATATAGAAACTGCCATAGCCATATGTGTGTTCCCCTCACTTGTTCTTCAAGTGACAATAAACCACCTTGGTTTACGAGAGAACTATCGAAGTTGAAAAACGCAAAAACAAGATCATCTAAAAAATTTAAAAAATCGGAACTACTTTAGATTTATCTTCGTATTTAGTAGCAAAATCTAGCTTTATTTCCGTTAACACATCTTTTTATAATAATTATCTTAATCGTTGTAGACTAAACTTTTCACGTGACCCTAAACAGTTTTATAAATTTGTTAGCTCTAATCGTAAGTCTTCTTGCTTGCCGTCCTCAGTATACCTTGATAATACAAATGCAAGTTCTGATCAGGCAGTAGCCGATCTATTTGCTGAGTATTTTCAATCAGTATACTCATCGAATATGTATAGTAGTAGTAATTCCTATCCTTTTCAAGTTCAATCGTCTAATTGCATATATATCCCAGTTATAACTGAGTGTACGCTTCTTAGTGACCTTAACTCTATCAAACCAGGCTATCTGCCTAGTCCTGATGGAGTGTCAGGTTGTATTCTTAGATACTGTGCGGATTCACTTTGTAAACCATTACATAAATTATTTAACTTGTCGGTTGACTCAACAGTGTTTCCTGCTATATGGAAGGAATCTTTTATCATTCCACTCCATAAAAATTCTTCTAAGTCTAACGTTAAAAATTATAGGGGCATATCCAAGTTGTCTGCCATTCCTAAAGTCTTTGAGAAATTTATATGTTCTCAACTGCAACACACATGTAGTTCAATTATATCGCCTTATCAACACGGTTTTGTTAGGCGTAGATCTACTACAACTAACCTTCTTGAATTCACTTCGCTTGTTATCAAAGGGTTCCAGGAAAAAATGAGAACTGACGTTGTTTACACCGATTTTAGTAAGGCATTTGATTCTGTTAGTCATTCTCTGTTGCTTCAAAAATTAAATATTGGATTTCCATCAAAATTCGTATTGTGTGGTCGAACTCAAAAAGTAGTTTTTAAATCGTCGGTATCTAAACCTATTTTTGTTACCTCTGGTGTTCCCCAGGGTAGTCACCTTGGACATTTGCTATTCAATCTGTTTATTAACGACCTTTCAGCTGTTATTACTAACTCCTATATATTTATGTTTGCTGATGATGTGAAACTATGTTTCACATATAATGACGCTTCCCTGTGTAATTTACTACAGTCGGATTTGGGTGCATTGTCGGCCTGGTGTCGTTTTAACTTACTCAATTTAAATTGTTCTAAGTGTAAAGTCATGTCTTTTTGTAGAAGTACCCCTCATACTGCTCACTACTTGCTTGATGCTTCACCACTTGACCGCGTGTTTGAAATTAAAGATTTAGGCATTATTCTTGATCCTAAATTAAAGTTTGACGCTCATATTTTGTCCATGGTCAATAAGGCCATTAATGTCCTTGGCTTCATCAAGCGGTGGTCGAAAGAGTTTAATGATCCCTACACCACTAAAACGCTTTATACATCCTTAGTACGTCCCATCCTGGAGTATGGATCTTGTGTGTGGTCTCTACAATACTCGATTCACCAGGATAGAACTGAATCTGTACAGAAGAAATTTCTTCTATTTGCCCTTAGAAGTTTAACTGGGTTCCTGGAGTTGACTTACCCCCGTATTCTAGTAGACTCCTTTTAATAAATCTTCCCTCCCTGTTAAACCGTAGAACTATGCATGGAGTATTATTTATTACTAACCTACTTAATGGTGAAATCGACTCATCAGTTCTTCTGAGTCGAATTAAATTTAATGTCCCGGTTAGATCTTCACGTAACTTTTTACCCCTTAGCCTTGATCGTTGCTTCAGCAACTATTTAATTCATGAACCATTTCGTGTTACATGTTCTGGCTATAACAAACTTTATTCTCTTGTCTCCTTGGAGGCCTTAACTCCAGTACTAAAAAGATCGATCCTTTTTGCTTTATCTAATCGTAACCACTAATTACTAATCTACGGCTGGTATGATTGGGTTTTTCTGGGTTTTTCCCAATCCTCGCAACAAATTTTGGACTACTCAATTTTTTATTGAATTTCCCAGAGCTTTAACGTTAACTTTTAAATATATTTTCAGATTTATATATTATTCTATATTTTACTTAATTTAATTATTTTAATCTGTTTTTTAGTTTAAATTAATTTTGATTTCTTTTTAATGTCAGCTGCTCTTAGCTGACAATAAATAAATATATAAATAAATAAATAATGTCACAAAAACCTTAAGGGTGTCCACCATTAGGGCTTCTCCATTACATAAAGTTTGTCAACACACAGCAAAAGAATGAACATGAGCTCAACTTAATTTTGTGTTGTCAACGCGCCGAATGTGACTTCAACTGTTGACACAAAGTGTTTACACTTTGTTTACACTCAGAGCAACAATTGATGATTTTCGCATTATCAATCTACTGTCAACGCAACAGTTGATCAAGTTGTTATCAACGTTGACTTGTTTATCAACTAGTGTAAATGCAGCATTACTGTCAACTTCATCATCAACGCGTTGGCATCTAGCTCGTTGCTCAACTCGAAAATTAGTTGACAAATCGGTTTTTTGGTCAACTCAGTCAACTAGTCTAAAGTTTAGACTCTAAACACAAGTAATGCGTTGGTATTGAATTACTATTGTAGACGTATCGATAATTGACGCTGCATCAACTAGTGTGAATGCAGCATAAAACCAAGCAATTTGTCTATTTTCTTGCTCTCGCTGACTCCTCTCCCGCTCAAGTCCGCTCTTATCCGTTGTACTTGAAGTTCTATCTGCCTACGCGCCAACGCACTTTATCGTTTTATAGTGCTCATTGTATTGATACGTTTATACTACTTATACATACCTTTTTTGACGTAGAATACGTCTTACCTTTCGAGAATGAAGTCTCAACAAAAAAAAGTTGTTGTTATAAGAGAGTTTCACAAAGTCGATTATTGCTCATGAACTAATGGATCAATTTTCCTAAAATTAATTTCATTTTAAAGCCAAGGCTTCAAACTTTCAATAAATGTATATTTATATATGCATTGATTACATTTTCTATTAAAAAATTGAAACCAAAAATATGTATATTTTTGCATCATTTTGAAGACTTTTAATTGCTCTAGCAATCTCAATAATTCATCAATTACTTTGAGTTTTGGAATATAAGTTGAGATGAGTTAGACAAACATTCCTACATTCAAATTTTATATACTTTTGCCAAATTTATAACTTTTTAAAGCAAAAAACAAGTGCAAAATTCATTACTTTTTTTTAAATTGCAAATTGCTGAAAAACTCCCTGATGAATTTGTTTTATATTTTCTCAATATATAATAGACTCGATTCCCTTTAGTTTGATATATATGCGGTCATGATTGAAATCTTTTAAGTGGTGAAATATTATTAAGAAGTTTGGTCATAATTAGATATTTTCAAATGTGTGTTTCTTTTGTATATTAGTATTAGTGATGTAAACAAAAAGTGTGAGCGAGTGCGATAGCTGATAGCATGTGCATATGGATTTGTTTCACTTGCACTATGCGTCTCAGCTCAGCAAACAATCGATGGAACTATCAGACAATACTAGCGCAGACTAATAGCGTTTTCGATTGTACCAAAAAATGTAGCATTTTTAATAAATTCATTCCGGGTTGCACTTTTTTCATTTTCGATTGTAATATCAGGCAGCCCTTCTGAAGTGTTATCGTTTTCGATTCTATTCAGTGTTGCCTTTTGACAGTGCAGAAGGCAACATTTTCAACACTGTCAAAATCGAGAGTGCTGCATTTGTTTCATACTGCACTTTTTTTGTTCGATTGTGCCCATTAAATATGCAAAACCAGGGCAGCACTGAAAAAATGTTTTGGCAGCATTTTTTAAGTGTAACATTATTATAGGGTTGCATGATTTTTTACAATCGAAAACGCTATAATATTGATTTAGTATTTGCAAGAAATTTAAATGTTTCATTAATTAATTACATTTCTTACTTTTCTTTCCACACACCAATCATATCAAAAATCACATATTCATCATATAACAAAAATAATTTAGTTTTAAGAACTATTTTTAAAAATTGTTTAAATTCAATATACAATAATAAAAAATTTTAATAAAAGATTAAACAATTTTTATTAACGCTTTTTGCTATGTAAGATGCATTTCAGCTTTTTTAAATGTTTAATATATTTAAATTTCAAGTCTTTTAAATACTATGTTTACTTTCATAATTTTTGTTGCACAATCAGACGTATTCTACGGTTAACCAATGCGCCCGTGTGATCTAACACAGGCTGAACATTTTTTATTATTATTTTTTATTGACAATCTGTCTTAAGACAATGGGTAAATTTAGTGACTTATAATAAAAACAAGTAAGAACGTTATAGTCGGGAGAGCCCGACTAGAATATACCCTGAACCCAGTTGCAATAAATAAATTAATTATTCTCGATACCGAAGGTAAAGAATATATTGGTTTTGTGCAATGTCCGTCATGGTGTCTGTCCGTCTGTCCGTCCGTAGGTGTGCAAGTTTTTTCCACACCCTTCAAGCTAGAGACTTTAAACTTTCCAATTCTCTTTATCTTGTAAAATGTAGATAGTAAATTAAAGTGTCAAGATTGGCCTTCTACGATAACTGGGGGACTGGCAAATCGATAAATTCGATAAATCAAAGCCGATAAATCCACATATTTCGCACATCCTTACAGCTAGAACTACCAAGTTTGGTAAGAAGATAGCTACTATCAACCCCCAAAAAACTGCATCAAAGATTTTGGAGCCACGCTCACTCATTCCGCCCCCAGCCTCCCCGCATTTCAAAGTAAAAAAGCCTATACCTCCCAGTTTTTGAACTATAGCCAGCAAATTTGGTGCAAAGATAGGTGCTGACGACCCCCAAAAAACTGCATCAAAAGTTTGGATGCCACGCCCACCAATACTGCCCTAGCCGCCCCCATCCACCCCAACGCTTCGTCAAAAACGGGAATGCGTGTATCTTCCAGAGCTGTGGAGCTAGAGCCTCTAAATTTGGTAGGAAGATAGCTGGCAACGACCCCAAAGAACTGCATCAAAGTCCACGCCCACCTATTCCGCCCCAGCTCCACCCCATATTGAAATCAGAAAAGACTATATCTACCACAGTGTTTGAACTAGAGCCAGCAAATTTGGTGCAAAGATAGGTGCTGACGACCCCCAAAAAACTGCATCAAAAGTTTGGAAGCCACGCCCACCCATTCCACACCCAGCCTCCCTCTCCCACCTTATACAAAATTCGAGCTAGCGTCACCAAATTTGGAAAGAAGATAGCAATTGACATTCCACAAAGATCTGCATTAAACATTTGGATGCCACGCAATCCCATACCAGTCCAGCCCCCCTCCCCCACTTTTTTTTAATTTTGAGCTAGAGTCACCACATTCAGAAGAATGGTGGTAATCTGCATCAAAAATATGATGCCACACCAATCCGTAACGCCCCCAGCCCCCGTCTCCACACTTTACTTAAATTTTGAGCTAGAGTTACAAATTTTGGAAGGATGATATCAATTGAAATCCCACAAAGAACTGCATCAACAATTTGGATGCCACGACATCCATACCACCCCAAGCCCTCTTTCCCCACCTTTTACAAACTTTGAGTCACCAAATTTTGAAGGAAGACAGCTCGTGGCATCCCCATCTGCATCAGAGAATCTTTAAGTCAGCGTACAACCCTGCCGCATCCGTACCCCTTTGCAATCAGGCCTCTTTTTACCGGCTTTAATACTGGTATCGAGCAAGCCGCAGTCGGTTGCGTCCGACCAAAAATACATTTTTAAAATTTTCCGGATTTCATTAGTTTATGAACCGTGTAAAAGCGAAATCGTGTAAAACGAGTATCGTGTAACTCGGGGGATAGGTGTATAGCTCGATATGTGTTCGGTCTGAAAAGGGGCGAACATATAACCAGCTTTGCCAAGCAACTCTTTGGCCTAGACTTGTTGTCATTAATAAATGTTAGAGTCCTCCTCTCCTTACATAAAGTAATTTACACGAAAAAGCCTGAGTACTTGTTTGATCACATAAAATTCGCCACATCACCTTGAGTACATAACCTTATTTGTATAAGAACCAAGATAGCATGCTCTGAAAGGCAATTTTACATGTACGTTGTTCGGTGAAGAATAACCTACCATCAGATTTAAAATCCATCTCCAAATCGCATCAATTTAAGATTAAGTTACAAGCACACTTTGATACCTAAAAATTAACATTGTAACTATCGGCAAACAAGTTGTCTATCGTTGGTGACGGTCGTGTTTTTGCGTGCTTTTAATTATTTGTTGGTCTCTTGTGTTTGTAAACGGTGTTTTACTCTGTTTAATCTGGTTAATAATTTTAGCAGTAATATATAAGTTGTATTTATGGTATTTACGTTTGCCTAAAAGAGTTTGCCGAGTTCATACTCACTTTAATTTGCAGTTGGACTGACAATGCTCTGCCTTTACATCAAGAAAAAATAAAGAAAACATACGTACATACATACATATATTTGCGGGTGCATGCAATAACGCCTAGTGCAATAAAGCCTGCAGGCGATTTTTGTTTAAAAAAAATTGTTGCCTGCGACATTTTAAATGATTTGTATTACTAATTACTTTCATTATTAAAAGCAACAAAATTGTAAATAACGATATTTCAGTTTATTTTATTTTATTTTTAAAAGGATCCAAAGGAAGTCAACCTAATCCACAAGACCTACAACTACGCCTGAAGTCAACCAGGCTTGCCGAATTTACTAATGAAGATCACTGTGTTGTAATAAAAACTAACTGTGTTTTTGGTCCAATACATTAAATTTACCCCCCCAAAAAAAAAAAAAAAACTAAACATGAATCATTGACAAAAAATAAATTTTTGACATTCCAAATGCTTAATATATTATTTTTTTATTGAATAATTTTTTCGTATATATCGAAGAACTATCGTTTTGTTCAACCAGTGGTGGCTGGTCAGGATTTGTTTCTGCCATTTTTATTATTATTGCAAACTAATTAAGTGGAGCGAGTCTCAGCGTGCGTGTTGAGTGTTTCACTATTGCAATTTTACTGAGGACTGTACGTCAGTTCTCTTCTTCTTCAACGTCGACAAGACCGTTATAGTCATCTCTTTCCCTCAACCTAAAACTGAGCCACACTGACGACAGCATTTGCAGTCGTCCCACCATATTAGTGCTGTCCAACACCAAAAGCATCCCGCCTTTTATAGCACTGATCAATTCGCCTCAGAAGTTGAGCGCGCAATTCAAATAATTAATCTCCCTCCGACATATATTTTAATTTTTTGCCGACAGTACGGACAAAGAGCGGGTGAATTATTTTTTTCCGCATGGTGCAGGTGTTATTTCACATCGCGATCAGGCGTTATCGCACGCCTGCAGGCGTTATTGCATGCCCCCATATTTGCATTTGCATATTCTGTGTGTTTACTAACAAAAAACAGCTTTTTTTTTTTGCTCTCGCTTTACAGCAACAGTGCTCTCCCGCTATTATCCGTCGTACTTGCGGTTCTATCTGCCTACGCGTGTTTCCTGATAAATGGAAGGAATTTTTTATAGCTCCATTCTATAAAAATTCTTCTAAGTCAAACGTTAAAACCTATAGGGGTATATCAAAAATGTTTCGATTCCAAAAATTTTAAAAAATTATATGTTCTCAATTGCAACACACATGTAGTTCAATTATATCGCCTTATCAACACGGTTTTGTTAGTCATTCTCTGTTGCTTCAAAAATTAATATTATAGGATTTCCATCAAAACTTTTATTGTGGCTTTCGCAGTACTTGTGTGCTCGAACACAAAAAGTAGTGTTTAAATTGTCTGTATCTAAACCTATTTTAGTTACCTCTGGTGTTCCTCAGGGTAGTCACCTTGGACCAGACGCAACACGCGATCGTGACAGAGCCGTGGTCGCCCGGAAACGGCAACTCCACGGCTTGCACAAGCGATGGTCACCCGGAAAACGGCAACTTCGCGTCTTGGCTCAAGCGAAAGCGCCAACTTCACGTTTTGAGATAGCTATGGCAACCCCGAAAAATGATTTGGCAAAAATGGTTAGCAAATCAGTTTTCAGGCAAGTTTTAAGCGAAGCGGGACGCGCGTATAGAACAAAACACCAGCGACGAACAACAACAACCGCAGCAGCAAGGAAGAGACACACGCACAGACACACAGGCATACGGACACCCACATAAAACCCTGGAGCACCCACAGGCACATTCTCACACACCCAGGCCACAGCCACACTCAGGCAGCTGCGCACTCGCCGGCATCAACACACACCCAGGCTACACAAACACAGTCACACACAGGCATTCACCGGCAGCTACGCGTGCACCGGCATCAACACAGAACCAGGCTGCGCACACACACAGTCTGCTATCGCTCCTATACACATATTCACATGTACTATATATTCTACTCACTAAGTAATATTTATTGTAATAAGTTTAATAAAGAATTAAAAAAAAAAAAAAACAAGTTATAAGGCTCTGGTCGGGAGAGCCCGACTAGAAGATACAATATGCAATATTTCGCAACAGTAGCGGTCAGCCAACCCGGTAGTCGCTAAATATGCTATTCTGCATTGCAAGCAACTGCTGAGTACACAATAACCTAATTTTAATTGACACCACAAAACTGTAAAACTAAGCTATTATTTCCTATAAATATTGTTACTTTTCGTTAATAAAATCAGTGTTCTTAGTACAACCTACAAAGATACATTCATTATTCTCCGCAGTCCACCTGGTTACAAGTGCCAGTTGCGACAACAATTAAGCAGTCAGTTTGTACTGGATGCTAACAATACATACACACCTTTTACAGGTACATTTTGGTGACCCCGACACAGGACTCCTAGGAAGGATCCTGTCTTCTTCTTTGGTAATCAAAGAGCTATATAAAACAACTAACAACCGTGATTCTGGTAGCTTAGTCATTGTCAACAAGGCGACAAAATGAGCACAGAGAAATCACTCGTATTGGAAGATGTCCTAGATGCTCAGGAAGAAATAAGCCAGGAGGTATCAAGGCTTATAAAGAACACAAAAAAGGACCCAGCAGAGCGGAAGGCAAAACCTGGCTACTACCAAGCCAAGGCCAAAATCCTTGAAGAAAAGTGGACTATTTTCAAGAACAACAATGTCTTGATCAAAAACTCTAAGTTAGAGGAGTCTCACGCATACCACAAGTTCTCCGAAGAGGTTCACGATTTGGTTCAAAAAACCAGAACTTACTTCAAAGAACAAGCTGATATTGCAGATCAGTCTACCAGCAATAGGACGGAACCAAAACCCGCCATTGCTGCAGGAATTGTCGATGCCAAAGAAAACACATATGCCAAGCTAGTTGCATTGTGCCGTCGGCAAAAGGTGATGATTGCGTCAATCAATCGCGCCCTGCAACACAAGCCTGTCAATGCGGACATTGTTAAGTCATTATGGGCAAAAACTCAAGAGGTCTATTTCCAAATATACGAGGAATTTGAGGACCCAGAAGAGAGTGGCTACAATGCCACCGAGTATTTAAAGGCAGAGGCGGATGTTCGGAATGCGCTTACCAGCAATTCAAGCAGTGAGTGCACTGATAACATCAACTTACCACGTATTTCCATTCCAAAATTTGATGGTGATACGCTTAAATGGACGCAATTCTTCGATATGTTTTCGTGTATGATACACGAAACAAAGATGGCAACCATACGCAAGATGTGGTATTTAAAAACCAGCGTAGTCGGAGAAGCGGAAAGATTAATCCGTCACATCGATCTAAGGGAAGAGAACTATCTCTACGCATGGGAAATCTTAGTAGATGCCTACAACAATCCTAGAGACATCGCATCTAGGGTTTTAAATCGCCTCTTACTGCAACAAACCTGCAGCGACGATGTGAAGTCCTTAAAGGAGCTCCACATCACCACCATAGAGTCATTAGCCTCACTGAAGGGACTCGGGATTGACATCTCAACTTGGGATCCAATCATCATTGCCATCCTCAGAAACAAGTTGGATGGCACAAACAAAACACTCTATGAACAATCATTGGGTAGTACAAAGGAAATCCAGCCACTGGACACCATGCTCCAGTTCCTCGAACAGCGAGTTCGGTCATGGCTACTGGAAAAAAGGCACCTGGAATCTTTAAAAAGGAGTCAAAGAACGCGACATGTGCAACATCTTCAGGTGCACAAAAGGGATGTCTTTTCTGTGAAAAGACAAGTCATTATTTATCTAAATGTGACGAATTTCGCGCAAAATCTGTCAGCGAGCGCTTAAATTGGGTGCAAAGACAAAGGTTATGAGTCAACTGCTTTAAAAATGACCATAAAACAAAGGCATGCACAAGCAACTTCAGCTGTTTTAAGTGCAACAAAAAGCACCACACTCTAGTGCATTTGGAAAATGTTGTCACATCAGCAGCAGCAGAGCCATTATCACAAGTTGTGGCATCCGCAAACAACCACAACTATAACTTACTTGCAACAGCAAAGGTAGCTGTTCAAGCAACTAACGGACAACAAGCATCATTCAAGGCACTACTGGACTCTGGATCACAAATCAACGTTGTTTCCGAAAGACTTGTGACAATGTTGGGACTTAAGCGTCATGACACAACACTCCGGATTGAGGGCATCGGAGGACAGCCAAGAGTCAGCAAGGCTCGAGTGAATGTCCTAGTTAAATCACTTCACAGCAATTTTACGATGCGATTGGAAGCATTCGTATTACCGCATATAATTTCGGATCAACCTGCCATCAACACGGCCGATTGGGGCATGCCGAGCAAGTTACCACTGGCGGATCCAAACTTCAACAGACCAGGCAAAATCGACATGTTGATTGGAGCAGAGCACTGTTTTTCAATATTGCTCCCACAACAACACAAAATGTTCCAGTCTGGTCCAATGATGCAAAAAACCGAGTTCGGGTGGATCATTGCTGGAAAAGTAAATGCTGCAATTAAGTCGTCAGCCATCTGCGCAGTTGCAACAAGTGAGGAAACAAATGCATTAATGGAACGATTCTGGACATTAGATAGCTTGGATACAACAGAAAAACACCGAACACCAATTGAAGCGCATTGTGAAAGGCACTTCTTAGAACATTTACAAGTGGCGGTGGACGGCAGATTCATCGTTCAAAAACCATTTTCTGAACACTATTCAGCCCTGGGAGAGTCCATGGTGATTGCGACCAAACGGTTTCTATCGTTAGAGCGCAGAACCTCCGCTGACACGTGGAAGCAGTACGCAGCGTTCATGACAGAGTATGAGAAGCTAGGACACATGAAACAAGTGTCACCGCAACAGATTCCTAAAAATCACTACGTGATTCCGCATCATTGCGTGTTGAAGCCTGACAGCACAACAACAAAATTACGAGTTGTCTTCGACGCATCGTGCAAAACATCTACTGGAAAATCGCTGAATGACATACTGCATGCAGGCCCCACGGTTCAAAGCGATCTTATGTCTATTCTACTACGATTCAGAACACATAGATATGTGTTTACGGCTGACATTGAAAAAATGTATCGTCAGGTATGGATCAATCCGGAAAATCAATTTCATCAACTGATTGTATGGCGCAACAACTCGTCGGAAGAAATTAAATACTACCGATTGAAAACAGTCACATATGGCACGAAATCGGCACCATTTTTAGCAATAAAATGTTTGGATACTCTGGCTAATAAGCATATGGAAAGGCTACAGATGGGTGCAAAGGCACTACAACGTGACTTTTATGTAGACGATTGCCTGACCGGCACCGACACAATCGCAGAAGCGAAACAAGTTCAACAAGAACTAAACAATATTCTTCAGCCATCGGGATTCAAGCTACGAAAATGGTGTTCAAACAATGAACAAATATTGGAGGGAATTCCCAAAGAAGACACAGTTAACGACGTACAGCTCGGAGAAACACTGGAACAGTACAGTGTAAAAACATTAGGCCTTATTTGGACGCCCAAAACGGATCAACTTGGCGGTCGAACTCACAGCAGTGCAGCAACAGTCATTACAAAACGTGCAGTCTGCTCGGAGCTGGCACAGATCTTCGACCCACTAGGCTTGTTCGCTCCAGTCGTAGTAAAGGCAAAAATTTTCATGCAACGCCTCTGGGAACTAAAGCTCGATTGGGACGACGAGTTACCTACAAGTCTTCAGAATGATTGGAAGGAGTATCGAGACGAGTTGCAAAGCCTCAATTCAATGCGAATCCCAAGGCACGTTTATGATGGTAAGACTCCGATAACGAAAGAATTACACATCTTTGTTGATGCGTCGGAACGTGCATATGGCGCTGCAGTTTACGTACGCGCAACGTACAGAAACAAACAAATATCTGTTCGGCTACTATGTTCAAAGTCTCGAGTGGCTCCAACTGCAAAACAGTCACTCCCTCGACTAGAGCTATGTGCTGCACTATTGGGTGTAGAGCTTGCTGAAAGGGTTCGACGCGATCTAAGCCTCGACAGCAACACAGTGCCAGGATACTTTTGGTCAGATTCTACGGTTGTCCTTTCATGGATCAACGCAGCTGCCGCCACATATCATACATTTGTGGCAAACCGAATAGCGAAAATTCAGGCCTTGACAAGCCAGACTCAATGGCGGCATGTATCATCGGCCAACAATGCGGCAGATGTACTCTCAAGAGGAATATCGGCACGAAAACTACATGAGCACAACTTATGGTTGTATGGACCACTATTTCTGCATGGCTCTCCAGACAAATGGTCAGCCCTACCCAGTATCACCCCCAGCAACCTGGAAAAGAAACGATACATATAAGTCTCGCAATATCTCCATCTACAATAGGTGAAGAATTGTACACTTGTAGACACAGCCATTCATTTCACAAGTTACAACGCATTGTGGCTTACATGTTACGCTTCTGCTACAAAAACTACAGACCAGCAACTGTCACTCTAAGCGTAGAGGAATTGAATCACGCTCGAAACGTAATTTTGCGGACAATACAACAAGTGGAATTTGCTGCTGAACTAAAAACGATGCAGCGTCACAACATGGTAGAAAAAAGGAGTTCCATTTCATCGCTGTCCCCCCTGCAAGGATCCGATGGACTTATACGAGTTGGTGGCAGATTGGATCAAGCCCCACTCCCTTACAATGCAAGGCACCAGATTCTGCTGTCCTACAATGATCCAATAGTAAAAATGCTGTTGAAAGATCTCCATGAGGACAATATGCATTGCGGTGCCCAAGCCTTACGAGCAACCGCTAGACAACAATATTGGATCCTCAACGACAAAACAATGTCAAGGAATATTATTCACAACTGCGTGACATGCAACAAGGCAAGGCCCAAGTTAATGAACCAAATTATGGGTAATTTGCCAGCCGATCGAGTAACACCAACACGCCCATTTCTTACAACAGGCGTAGATTACTGCGGGCCAATCTGGATTCACCACAAACTTCGAGGAAAAAGACCAGACAAGGCATACATAGCCGTATTCTGCTGTTTCTCTACAAAGGCGGTTCACCTTGAACTGGTAAGCGATCTGACCACAAACGCCTTTTTGGGAGCGTTGCGACGCTTCTTAAGTCGCCGTGGCAAATGTCAAACAATTCATTGTGACAATGCAACCAACTTCGTCGGAGCAAACAACCAGCTGAAGGAACTGAAATCAACAATTTTTGGGGAGAAGGCACAAGCGGAGATCATTAATCACTGCAACAAGAAACAAGTTGCCTTCAAATTCATCCCGCCACGAGCGCCATCCTTTGGAGGCCTATGGGAAGCTGCAGTCAAGTCGGCAAAGCGACTGTTGGTAACGACAACCAACACGGCGACCCTTACATTTGAAGAACTTAACACGGTGATCGTCGAAATCGAAGCTATCTTGAATTCACGCCCAATAACCCCGATGTCAAATGATCCTACGGACACCACAGCTCTCACCCCAGCGCATTTCCTGATTGAGGAATACTTGCAAGAATTACAAGCGAGGCACAAGTGGAAAACCGTTAATCCCAATATCAAGGAAGGCATGCTGGTCCTTATCAAGGAAGACAACATTCCGGTGATGAGCTGGCCTATGGGACGCATTATAAAGACATATCCAGGAATGGATAACCATGTACGAGTGGTTGACGTAAAGACGGCCTCAGGCATTTACAAGCGCGCCATCAACAGGCTGGCGCCGATCTTTTCGGAAGAAGCGGCCAAAAAACGACCTATTATGGAAGAAGAGGATACGGATAAAAAGGATACGCCGGCTGCTCAACGGAGACGGTTAATGTCACCAACCATAACTTCCTCCCTGCTAATTCTGCTTATAATACTACCTCTGGTACTTACACAGTCAGTATCGGTGACAAGGTTCGACACGAAACCAGGAGTATATAATGAAAAAATTGGTACAACGATGAGAGCAATATCAGACTGGACCATAGTTATTTACTATGAATTGGATCCATACTGGAGAGACATGAACACGTTTAATTCAGGCATCAAGGAGTTCCAGTACATATGCCCAGAATTAAACAACAACCACACATGTGACGCAATATCACAGCACTATCGACACTTGTATGATGAATTACAAATGGCAAACGGTCTCATGCAACATACTCGGAAACGCCGCTCCCCGTTTGATGCAGTGGGTAATATTGCGAACAGTCTGTTTGGAGTCTTAGACTCAGACTATGCCAATAAAATGACTAAGGTCATAGAGAAGGTGCAAAGGAACGAGGAATTTCTACTGACACTGCTGAGAAACCAAACCTCAGTACTTGACTCAACCATTAACGTTGTTAAGAAAACAAGGACAACATCGGACAAACGTCTAAAACTACTTGAACAACAAGTAGCCGCCATTAGCCAAAGCAGAGGAAAGTACACTGGCGCTCGTCTCACAGAAAACTACGTGGCATTGACAACTCAATTGACATTGCTAGCAGCATCTCTGCAGCGCATGCAATCCGAAATAGTGTACGTACTAACTGGAGTTCACCACCATACAATAAGCCCAATGTTGATCTCCCCTAAACAATTAAGGGATCAGTTGGATCAAATACGGGATCATTTGCCACCAGATCAAATGGTACCCGTGACATCATCCAATGTAATTCAACTATACAGAATTATGCGAGCCGAAGGCACAGCCACCGACACTCATGTGATATTCAGAGTAATATTACCCCTAGTGTCAACATCGATACTCGAGCTATTTAATATGGTGCCAATTCCAGTGTGGAACACAACTAGTTGGAGATTGTTCGAGCTAAAAACACCTATTATAGGTGTCAACAACCACAGAGATCAATTCATGGGACTTACACAAGATGATCTACACCGCTGCCGTACAATACACATCGAAAAATACATATGCTTTGATCATCAAGCGGTGTTTGATGTAAACAACCGATGTGAGTTTCAACTGTTTACCAACAAGACACCAACGACGTGTCACGTAACTTACAGAACAACCAAAATGGTATGGGAAAAAACCCAACAGCAGAACAACTGGATCTTCGCAACACATTCGAAAGTGGAACTTCAAGCAGTTTGCAACGGAACACCGTCAACTATCCAACTACAAAACAGTGGACTACTGTCGCTATCACCTGGCTGTACTGCACGCAACACAGACATTAGCATCAATACCTTTGGCACTGTCACGAGTCAAATAAGACAAGGCTACGCCCGCTTTGGTGACATTATCCAACCAAACATAACAAAGGTACCAGAGACAACTCTCAACATCTCGGATTACAACGCACAAGACGACAAGGATCTAGATGACCTACAGGTAAAATTGGCAACACTCAACAAAGAAGAGCTGCCCAACCAAATAAGCTCGGTCCAACATCATCACATAGCCGCTTACGCTGCACTAGTGATATCGGTCATAATACTATGTGCATATGCAATGCGGACACAACGACGATGGACTTGTCCACCCACAGCCACTAGGAACGAAGCAGTCAACCCGCCAGAACCTTCAGCATCCCCAAGACGATTTACACTGGATTTAGAGGATGGTTGAAAACCGTTTCAACGGCCGGGAGAATGTTAAGTCATAAACAAGTCAGCACACATTTATATTGTAAGATATCAAATAACTGCACATAGCTATACAAGAATGACACACAAATTATTAACACATGTAAAACTAGGTCAAGACCATACACAATACGCTACATTTATTAACCCAATAAAACTTTAAGCAACACCAAATTATGCTGAACACACAGAATATCGCTGACTGCACAATGCATGCAATATGTCGCAACAGTAGCGGTCAGCCAACCCGGTAGTCGCTAAATATGCTATTCTGCATTGCAAGCAACTGCTGAGTACACAATAACCTAATTTTAATTGACACCACAAAACTGTAAAACTAAGCTATTATTTCCTATAAATATTGTTACTTTTCGTTAATAAAATCAGTGTTCTTAGTACAACCTACAAAGATACATTCATTATTCTCCGCAGTCCACCTGGTTACAAGTGCCAGTTGCGACAACAATTAAGCAGTCAGTTTGTACTGGATGCTAACAATACATACACACCTTTTACAGGTACACCCATTATTTCAACCCTCATTTTTAGATTTTCCAAATTCAATATTTTTGTTATCGATTCCATGTGTATATCGGAAACCAGAATAGTTATCGATAATTTGAAGCAAACTTGTTCTGCTCATGGTATAGGAGAACTTAAATACAAAATCTGAAGTCGCTAGCTCTTGTAGTCTCTGAGATCCACGCGTTCATACAGACAGACAGACGGACGGCAGACGGACAGACGGACATGGCTATATCGTCTCGGCTGTTGATGCTGATCAAGGATATATATACTTTTTGGGGTCTGACATGCTTCCTTCTGCCTGTTACATACTTTTGCACAAAACCATTATACCCTTATTTACCCATTTTCTGGGTTAAGGGTATAAAAAAAACACACAGGCGGCTGTGAACGCACCGGCATCCATACACACCCAGGCTACACCCACACAGTCACACACAGGCATTCGCAGGCAGTTACGCGTGCACAGGCACACACACACACACGCAGGCGATCACACACACACACACCCATCCACACTCAGGCAGCGAAGACAGCGTGAGAGTTTCCAAGTGCGGTCGCGTTTTTATCTCGCTCCGGCCTGGTGACAAGTATTACCTTCGGAAAAAATTTAAAGCAGTCAGTGTGGTGCTGAGAGTGGCTGGGTAGCTTACCTAAGTACTCGTTTTTACCACCGCAAGGTTGTTTTTCGACACTTCCGTCCTGCGGTGCCCCTATCTGCAGTTTTCGGCGCTTTAAGTTGTCTTCCTGACGCTTTGCGGCTGTGCTGTTTGTGTTTTGGGTGCCCACATTCCCAGCTGATCCCACAACTTGCCAGGGACGTCAAGCTCACTTGCTGCGCAAACAGCCCATTTCGGCTCCTTCCGATTGAGCAACAGGTGGCGCCACCTGCGTTCGGTTCTTGTACCGACTGATTGCGTGGCCTGCTCTAGCTGTTGCATACCCTAGTGGGCAACAGATTAGTGCAGCATATCCAACAGGCGGGTTTTTTGCTAAACAGACTTCTAGCAGTAAAATGTAAAAGACCACGGAACTGGTTATAATCCAATCCTCCCCGCTGCGGCGGTACACAGAGAGAGGGCTCTGGTTGACCGAAAAGGGGCGGTATAACCCCCACCGGCTAAACCCAGGGGAAACCTTTGGTCACTGTGGGACTGCTATCGGAGTTCTTAGCAAGGTACCCGCGGTATCGCAAGGATGGCAGATCAATCGTCGCCATTCTTTAGGAAGCCGGCGTTACAGCGATCTCCACCGTCGCTACAGCCTAGACTGGGCTTACCTCTGCCCCTCGTTGAGGCTGTGTCTCCGGCTATGGAGGCGACTTCACCGGCGCCTTCGGAGAAGGCCGTCCAGACAACGACAACTGTGGCGGGCTGCTCCAGCAGAAAAGCTAGGTTCGGGCATAGCTTGGTGGTGCAACCCAAGGGAACACCAAAACGCATGCGCGAGCCATCAACGTCTCGCTGCACTACACCCCCAAAAAGGAGCAGAATAACGGCGGTTGCTAGCAAACAAAATCTCCAGCCCCCCTGCGTATCATCCCTGCCCAAGGATAATCCATGGTCGAAAGTGGTTGGCCGCACAAGGGCGGATGCAGTCACCGTGTCTGGTTTTGGCGACTGTAGCTATGCAGACATCTTAAAGGTGGTTAGGAGTGAGCCATCACTTGTGCATCTGCGTGAGGATGTAAGTACAATCCGTAAGACGGCCATAGGCGACCTGCTGATTCGGCTAAACAAACAGCCGGCACACAGTGCAAACGAGCTGCAGCTCGCTGTTGGTAAGGCGCTTGCCGGACGTGCTACCGTCAAAACCCTGTCGGAATCCAACCAGGTGGAGATCTGCGGTCTGGATGAGCTGGCGACAAAGGAGGAGGTTTTGGACGCCGTAAGATCCGTCCTTGATGATCCAACGCTGGATAGCAGCGTCGTCAAGTCGCTGCGGCACACGAGGGCTGGCCTCCAAACAGCAATCTTGGGCCTACCGACGGCTAATGCGGTTAAGCTGGTCGAAAGGGCGAAAATCCCCATCGGGTGGGCTGTATGCCGCATTAGGCCTCTCATTCAGCCAAAGCGCTGCTACAAGTGTCTGGAGTATGGACATATAGCTGTCCGTTGCAAGAGTGGTGCCGACCACAGCAAGGCTTGCTAAAAGTGCGGAGGTTCTGGACACGTTGCGAGAGTCTGCAACCAGCAACCAAAATGTGCCCTATGTACGACAGGCAGTTACAGGTGTCCTGCGTACAGGGAGGCTGTCAAACACGCAAAATGGTGAAAGTCTTGCAGTTCAACCTCAACCATTGTGTCGCTGCCCAAGCCTTACAGGAGCAATTCATCCTTGATGAGAACATCGACATCGCCATGCAAAGCGAACCTCATCACCCGGCGTCAACTAACTGTGGGCTGTGGGCTTCCGACAACTCTGAAAAGGCTGCCTTGTGGAATTGCGGCGGTCAACAGTCCCCCTTCACTCACACACTTGTCTCTGACAGCTTTGAATGTTGAATGAGAGTGAATGTTGTCGGTCTGTGGCTCTACAGCTGCTACTTGGCGCCCAGCCTTGCGATCGAAGCTTTTGAGGCCGTGATTGCGGAACTCGCGGTGGACGCAAGGGGCCGTAGCAACGTCATAGTTGCGGGCGACTTTAACGCGTGGTCTACGGAGTGGGGCAGCCCGTCTACGAATGCAAGAGGAATCATCCTTGTGGAGTCGTTGGCACTAATTGACGTGGTTCTTCTCAATACTGGGACCAGAAACACGTTCAACAGGGGCAGCGCTGGGTCAATCATCGACCTGACCTACGTTAGCAGTTCACTCGCCCGTACGGCCCAGTGGCGCATATGCGACTGCTACACTGGAAGCGACCATGAGGCTATCGGTTTCTCAATAGGGGAAACTCACCGGGTGCCGCCTAGACCCCCCTCTAGAATGGCGTTTCGTGCTGAGTCCCTCAACTTGGCCACATTGGTCGATGCCGTCTCATGCATGGCTGCAAGTAGTCCGGCGCTGGCTATGGTGGAGCAGGTAGCCGAACAACTGGGCGCTGCTTGCGCTGCAAGCATGTCTGTGCGAAAGGCCTACAAACGCCACCACACAAGCATGTTCTGGTGGAACGACGACATCGCTGAGGCTAGACGGGTATGCCTGAGGTCGAGAAGGTGCTATCAGCGTGCAGCGCTAAGGCACTCGAGCTCAACACGCTTACTGCAGTTTGAGTACAAGGCGGCAAGAGCAGTACTCAAGAAAGCAATCAAAGTCAGCAAAAAGGAGTGCTTCCTCAAACTTTGCGACTCCGCGGACAATGATCCCTGGAGCAGAGCATACAGGATGGTGGTCAAGCGCATCGGCAAAGGCAGGGGTCAAGCGCCCACTGAGTTCGCTCGAGTGAGGAACATAGTGGAAACTCTTTTGCCTCGGAGAACGAGCCCATTCCCACCAGCCCTTGGTCCATTCACAATCGAGGGCTTCATCCCGGTCACGTTGGAAGAGATGGCGATCGCTGCTCGAAAGCTCACCGCCCACAAAGCCCCGGGCCCAGATGGAGTGCCAAATAGATGCCTAAGCATAGCAATCGCCTTGCGGCCTGGTCTGTTTGCAGAGACTTTCTCCAAATGTTTGCGCGAAGGTACTTTTCCAGATAGGTGGAAGGTACAGAAACTTGTGCTGCTTCCAAAGCCCGACAAAGCCCCCTGACGACCCCTCGGCATACAGGCCCATTTGCCTCATTGACAACGGCGGCAAGGTCCTGGAGATGCTAATCTGTGCTAGGCTGGATGATGCCGTACGTAGCGCTGGTGGCCTTTCACCTCACCAGTATGGTTTCAGGAAGGCAAGATCCACCACCGATGCAATTAAAGCTGTTGTCGGTATCGCGGCTGAGGCTATCGCCGATACCCGCTGGCGTTTCGGGAGTAAGCAATACTGCCTTGTAGCAACAATAGACGTGAAGAACGCCTTCAACACTGCCGACTGGAGCTGTATCCTGGATGCTCTGGTGCTTCTCCGGGTGCCAAAGTATCTAGTAGCTATTGTGAGGAGCTACTTCGACAACCGAATCCTTCGGTATGACACGGACGAGGGCGAAAAGGAGTATGCTATCTCTGCAGGTGTCCTACAAGGATCTGTTCTAGGTCCTCTCCTGTGGAACATCATGTATGATGGCATACTTAGAATCCAGCTTCCAGCGGGGGCCACAGCAGTTGGCTACGCTGACGACGTTGCCTTGGTGCTTGTGGCGAAGGACTTACGGCGTGTCACCGAGCTCTGCAATTGGTGCATGGATGCAGTGACTCAATGGTTGTCATCCGTGGGTCTACAGCTTGCTGCGCACAAGACGGAGGCGGTGCTCATCAGCAGTAGGAAAAAGGTAGAGTACGTGCATTTTAAAGTGGATGGCGTCACGTTGAAGTCCAAGGATTGGATCCGCTACCTCGTCGTGGTCATTGACAGGCGCCTTAGTTACGGGGAGCATCTCGCGTACGTTCACAGGAAGGCTGCGATTACCGGACGCGCATTGGTAAGGATGATGCCAAACACGCGAGGTCCGAGGCAGCAGACGAGACTTCTGATAATGCACGTTATGAAGTCAATTATCATGTACGCGGCTCCAATCTGGGTCGGTGCTACGTCGGTGGCCAGCTACACAAGGGGCATAGAGTCAATCTATCGGCTCTCTGCCCTGCGGGTATGTTGTGCCTTCCGCACTGTGTCCTCTGACGCTGCGCTCGTGATTGCGGGGATGACCCCAATTCGCATCGCCGTCTTGGAAGCCGTGGCAATCCTGGAAGCGGTTCCGTTGGGGAGAAATGCCGTTCGGTCAGCTGCCCGCGAGCAGAGCCTTGACGCCTGGCAGCAGCAGTGGGACATCTCCAACAAAGGGCGTTGGACGCACCTCCTCATCTCCAACATAAGGCGATGGGTGGAGAGGAAGCACGGGATGGTAACGTTTTACCTTACCCAGCTTCTCTCCGGCCACGGTTGTTTCAACGGGCCAGCGTCTATCACCAACTAACCTGGTGGCCCTTATGCTGGAGAGGCTTGAAGTCTGGCATGCGGTTTGCTCCTTTGCAGCCTTTACGATGGTAGAGCTGCGTCGGTTGGAGAGGTTAAGGGCGAGTGCATCGTAGTCGTTGCCACCGCTTCTGCGAAGCAATGCTTCACGGCGGTCCCGCAGAAGCTGGCAACGACTGTGCATGCTACACATATCGTAATTTAAGTTAACATAGGCATATCTTTTGAAATAAAAAAAAAAAACAAAAAACACTCAGGCAGAAGAAAAATAAGGAGAGCAACCCTGGCAAGAGACGCATGGCGGAGAAAAGCAGACCAGACGCCATAGTCATATCTGCTAAACGAGAGGCAACTTATTCTGAAATACTTCGAAAAGTGAAGTCAGATGGAACGCTAAGCGGTGTTGGCCAGTCGGTTTCCAATATCAGGAGAACCCAAAAAGGTGAGCTCCTGATCCAGCTGAGCAAATCTGGAGAGGGCACATCGGCGATTAGGAACCTTCTTGGTGAGTCCCCTGGGGAGCAAGCGGAAGTCCGGGTGCTCTCACAGCGAGTCACAGTCGAGTGCAGGGATTTGGACGAAATCACCACTAAGGAGGACATATGCGAGGCCTTAAAAAAGCAGCTGCATATAGAAGCTATCTTGGTGGAAAATATCCACTTAAGAAAGGCTTACGGTTCAACGCAGACGGCTTCCATCAAGCTGCCTGTGGACGAAGCTAGGAAGGCTCTTGCCGCTGGAGTCGTGAAGGTCGGTTGGGCTGTTTCCCGAATAAGGGAATGGATTACAGTCAAGATTTGCTACAAATGCAAGGGAGTGCAAGAGCACGGTGGACAGGTCCAAGCAATGCCGTAGATGCGGACAAGAGGACCACATTGCAAAGGACTGCACAACAAAGCCACAGCGCATGCTGTGCATGAGTAATAAAACAAGGGCTGACCATGCGGCTGGCAGTGGAAAATTTCCAATATTTCGTTGAGCACTCGCAAAGCGAAGATGAAGATTAAACAGCTTAATCTTAACCATTGTGAGGCCGCACAGGCGCTTCTGATGCAGTCGGCAAGGGAGAAGCATACTGACATAGCTCTTATCTGCGAGCCATTCAAAAGGATACCAGGGACCGGATGGGTAGCCAGCAGAGACGGTAAGGCGGCCATTTGGTCCATAAACACGCCACCCCGAGAAGTCAATACAGACCACAAAGGATTTGTTAGGGCACGGATAAGCAGCGTTACATTCTACAGCTGTTACGCACCTCCAAGCTGGGGACTGGGATAGCTCAAAATCATGCTGGAGGAAATCGTGGATGATGAACGCGGACGATCCCCGATAGTTATAGGTGGCGATTTCAACGCATGGGCAGTAGAATGGGGCAGCAGAGAAACAAACACCAGGGGCATCTGCTTTTTGGAAGAGTTCTCTGCACTGGATGTAACTCTCATGAATGATGGGAAATCGCTTACTTACCGAAAAGCTGGTAGTGGCTCTATAATTGACCTAACCCTGATGAACTGCTCGTTAGGAAGGGGGGTCAAATGGAAAGTAAGTGAAGAGTTCACCTTCAGTGACCACCAGGCCATTTACTATGAACTGAGCAGAAGCTCGGCAAAGATGCCACCCAAGCTAACAGGACCGAAGTGGAAAGATAGCTGTCTGGACGAGCATACTTTTGTGGACCTGCTAAACTATCTGGAATGGGAAAGTGGCCCTGCAGAGGATATGGCAAACCAACTAGAAAGAAACCTAGCTGATTCTTGCGACGCATCCATGCCTAGGCGGAAACAAAGCAGGCGTGGATCACCTCGCTACTGGTGGAATGACGAGATTAGCCAGCTGAGGAAAAAGTGCATACGTGCAAGGCGATTCTTCCAAAGAGCCAGAGATCGTTCGGACTTTGACCGCAGAGCCGAGGACTTCCGGAGGGCTAAGCGGGATTTTAAGCATAGCATCAAGCGCAGTAAAGCCAAATGCTTTCACAAGATATGTGAAGAGGCCGACATCAACCCCTGGGGAACGGCCTATAGTGGTAACCAAGAGAGTAAAGAGCCAAGACCGCAAACGATACTGGACGCCAGTCATGCACTTTCGGAATCCCAATACGGATTCCGCAAAGCGCGGTCAACGGTAGACGCGATCAAGGCAGTGGTCGACATCGAAACAAAAGCGATAGAAGAGACACGATGGAGATGGGGCGACAAGGAATATTGCGAAGTAGTAACGCTGGATATTCGGAACGCGTTCAACTCGGCGAGCTGGACGCGCATCCTGAATGCCCTAAAAAGAATTAGAATACCGGCTTACTTAATGAAAATTATAGCGAGTTATCTTTCAGACAGGACTTTGGAATACGACACAGAGGAGGGGCTTAAACGATATAACGTCACTGAAGGTGTTCCACAGGGCTCAGTATTGGGACTCCTTCTGTGGAACGTGATGTACTTAGACTGCACCTACCACAGTGATGTAAGCTTATTGGGTTTACAGACGACCTGGCCTTCGTAGTAGTGGCAAAACCGCCACATATTCGAGAAGTAGAAGAGGCAGCTAATGGAGCTAATAAGATAATAGCATCATGGAATGCGGGACGCAAGCCTGGAACTGGCAAATACAAGACCGAGGCAGTTCTCATAACGAGCAGGAAAAAAACTGAATTTATGGAGGTGGAGGTTGGTATTGTTACCATCAGATCAAAGCCATACATTAAGTATCTCGGAGTCATGCTGGACAACAGGCTGTATTACCGGCCTCATATCGAGTATGTCGGTAAGAAAGCAGCAAAATTGCAAGCAGCTCTCTCCCGTATGTTGCCAAACCTGGGAGGACCCAGGGTTGCAAGGCGACTAAATCTTGGAAAAGTAGTGGCGTCAGTCGCTTTGTATACTGCCCCATTCTGGGCTGCAGCCCTGGACCGAAATACTTGGGAGGAAGCTGGCAGCACCGTACCGATTAAGCGCATTACGGGTGATCTCGGGATTCCGTACGGTTTCGGATGACGCAGCACTTGTGTTAGCGAACATGATGCCTGTGGACCTGCTCGCTCACGAGATGATGGAAATCCACGCCTGGCGGGAGTCTATGGAAGGCATCGCACCGCCTGAAGCTGTTAGGAGGTCAGAAAGACAGGCGTCCCTGGCCATGTGGCAGGCCAGGTGGACCTTCTCAACCAAGGGTAGATGGACGCATAGGCTCATCCCACGAATCCAGGAGTGAATAGAACGAAGCGGAGGCGCTCTCAACCTCCATCTGACGCAGTTCCTAACCGGCCACGGAGGGTATAGGAAATACTTGTTTAAGTAAAGGCACGAGGAGACGCCGCAATGCCCGGTCTGCCCGGGCTGTGGGGAAGATCCTGAGCATGTCCTGTACAACTGCCCGAGATACATGGCAGGAGCAACACAGCCACCAGTATCTTTGAAAGATTCACACCCTTTATGGCGTTCCATGAGAAACAAGTAAGAAGGCTCTAGTCGGGAGAGCCCGACTAGAAGATACCCTGAACCCAGTTGCAATAAATATATTTAATTTATATAAGACTTTGGTATACTGGCTTAGCTTCCATCGATTAAGTTCAATATCTCCGGTGTTTCTCAACCGATTTGGACGAAATTTTCAGAAAAGTTCTATCATTATCCATTACTTCAACCCTCATTTTTAGATTTTCCAAATTCGATATTTTATTGATATCGATATTATGTGTATATCGGAAACCAGAATAGTTATCGATAATTTGAAGCAAACTTGTTCTGCTCATGGTATAGGAGAACTTAAATACAAAATCAGAAGTCTCTAGCTCTTGTAGTCTCTGAGATCCACGCGTTCATACAGACCCATTTTATGGGTTAAGGGTATAAAAAAACAAGTGGAAACGTTGCAGTCGGACGCAACCGACTGCGGTATACTCGATACCAGTATTAAAAATTTTGATGCCCATCCATGTGGGATGTCAATTGCTATCTTCATACCAAATTTGGTGACTCTAGCTCGAAGTTTGTATAAAGTGGGGAAAGGGGGGCTGGGGGCGGTATGGTTGGGCGTGGCATTCAAATTTTTGCGCAGATCTATGTGGGATGTCAATTGCTATCTTCATACCGAATTTGTTGACTCTAGCTCGAAGTTTGTAAAAAGTGGGGAAAGGGGGGCTGGGGGCGGTATGGGTGGGAGTGGCATCCAAATTTTTGATGCAGATCTTTGTGGAATGTCAATTGCTATCTTCATACCAAATTTGGTGACTCTAGCTGAAAGTTTGTAAATGGTGGGGAAAGGGGGGCGGAATGGGTGGGCTTAGCTGCAGATTTTTGAGGGTCACTGCCAGCTATCTTCCCACCAAATTTGGTGGCTCTAGCTCCACAACTCTGGAAGATACACGCATTCCCGTTTTTGACGAAGCGTTGGGGTGGATGGGGGCGGCTAGGGTAGGATCGGTGGGCGTGGCATCCAAACTTTTGATGCAGTTTTTAGGGGGTCATCATCACCTATCTTGGCACCAAATTTGGTGGCTCTAGCTCAAAAACTTTGGGAGATATAGCCATTTCTGATTTCAAAACGCGGGGGGGCTGGGGGCGGAATGGGTGGGCGCGGCTCCAAAACTTTGATGCAGTTTTTTGGGGATCGCTACTAGCTATCTTCCCACCAAATTTGGAAGCTCTAGCTCCACAACTCTGGAAGATACACCCATTCCCGTTTTTGACGAAGCGTTGGGGTGGATGGGGGTAGCTAGGGCAGTGTCGGTGGGCGTGGCATCCAAATTTTTGATGCAGTTTTTAGGGGGTCATCATCACCTATCTTGGCACTAAATTTGGTGGCTATAGCTCAAAAACTGAGGGAGATATATGCATTTTTGAATTTAAAATTCGGGGGGGCTGGGGGCGGAATGGGGGGCGTGGCTCCAAAATTATTGATGCAGTTTTTTGGGGGTTGCTAGTAGCTATCTTTTTACCAAATTTGGTAGTTCTAGCTGTAAGGATGTGCGAAATATGTGGATTTATCGGTTTTGAGTTATCGAATTTATCGATTTGCCAGCCCCCCAGTTATCGTAGAACCCCCATCTTGACACTTTAATTTACTATCCCATAGATAAAGAGAATTGGAAAGTTTCAAGTCTCTAGCTTGAAGGGTGTGGAAAAAACTTGCATACATACGGACGGACAGACGGACAGACGGACAGACACCATGACGGACATTGCACAAAACCAATATACTAGTTACCTTCGGTATCGAGTATAAAAACACTCAGGCAGCTACACACGCATCGGCATCCACACACATCCACATGCCTGTGAGGAAAGAGGCTGCATGGAAGAAGGTGACATCAAAGCGCAAGCCGCCCAAAAATAAGAAGGGACTGACGGAGAAGATAAGGCCGGATGCAATAGTCATCAAGACGAAGGGAGAAGCCAGCTATGTGGACATTCTACGGAAAATTAAGGCGGATGAAAGCTGCAGGGCTTAGGAGACGCAGTGTCAAGAATAAGGAGGACCCAAAAGGGGGAGTTGCTCCTGCAGCTCACCGAAGCAGGAGGCGCAGCTGACAACTATAAGAGCCTGGTTGAAGAGACACTGGGAGAACAGGTGGAGGTCCACACCCTTTCGCATCGGGTGGAAATCGAGTGCCGCGACTTGGACGAGAGCACCACCAAGGAAGAGATATGCATGGCGTTGAAGAACCAGCTGATGATTGAGGTGGAGGTAAGGGATATCTACCTGAGGAGTGTTTATGGGAAGACCCAAGCCGCAACGATCAGGATGCCAGCCGAGAGCGCACGCAAGGCGCTAGAAAAAGGATTGCTGAAAGTCGGCTGGGTGAGGTGCAGGCTGAAAGAGCACGTCGCGGTGGTCAAGTGCTTCAGATGCCTAGAATTTGGACATATGGCCCGCAACTGCAGCAGCGAGATTGATAGGTCAAAGATGTGCAGGAGGTGTGGTCAGGAGGGCCACATAGCCAAGGATTGTCGGAGCGACCCTCAGAGCATGTTCTGCAAAGATATGAACAATGAGTGGAGGCACGTGGCGGGAAGTGGGCGTTGTCCACTATTCAGGAAGGCTCTTCAACTGCCAAAATGAATTGTGTTCAACTAAATCTTAACCACTGCGAGGCGGCTCAGGCACTACTGAGACAAACGGCGAGGGATTTGCATACGGATGTCGCATTGATTTGCGAGCCGTATAGGAGGATCCCAGGGAACGGATGGGCAGTCAGCAAATGCGGGAAGGCAGCTATATGGACAGTAGAGTCACCACCACAGGACGTGAATGGGAGGAGTGAGGGATTTGTGCGGGCAAAGCTAAAAGGCATCACCTTTTACAGTTGCTACGCACCACCGAGCTGGGATCTTGGTCGCTTCCAGAGCATGGTAGCAAGCCTGGTGGAGGACGCACGCGGAAGGACCCCCCTGGTCTTAGCGGGCGACTTCAACGCATGGGCGCATGAGTGGGGAAGTAGGCTGACGAATGCCAGAGGAGCCTTCTTGGTGGAGTCCCTAGCACTGCTGGACGTAGTCTTGGCCAGGTGCACGGAGACATATCACAGGGCTGGAGGTGGATCAATTATTGATTTAACGTACCTCAGCAGTTCTCTCTGTAGAAAAACGAAGTGGAGGGTGGGTAGTAAATTCACGCATAGTGATCACCATGCGATTCACTACAGGATTGGAGGCGTGAAGAGGCAGCCACCGAAACTGACAGGCCCGAAATGGAAGGACAGCAACCTGGATGAAGAAACGTTAGCGGAGTTCGTACGGAACGCTAATTGCTCACCCGCACCGGGGGAGAGCAAGGCGGACAAGCTCTCCAAGCTCATAGACGAAGCATGTGACTGCTCCATGCCAAGAAGAAAACCAAGCAGAAGAGGAGCACCCTGCTACTGGTGGACTGAGGAGATAAGAATACTGAGGAAAGAGTGTCTGCGAACGAGAAGGCAATCCCAACGGGCCAGAGGACACCTGAACCAACGATCCAAGGAGGAAGCGTTTAAAGTGGCGAAACGTGCGCTTAAACAGAGCATCAAAGCCAGTAAGAGGGAGTGCTTCCGGAAAATTTGCGACGAGGCGGAGGTCGACCCGTGGGGTACGGCCTACAAAGTGGTGACTAGGAGGTTGAGAGGTCAGACCACGCTGCGCGTGACATGCCCAAGACTGCTGGGCACTATCGTGGAGGCATTATTTCCTCACGATCCGGTGAGACGTGTGCAAGAGCAGGGGCATCACGTTGGTCTGCCTGAACCTGTACGACCGGAGGAAGTGATCTTGGCAGCGGGCCAGTTTGGCGACAGGAAGGCACCGGGCCCCGACGGCGTCCCCAACAGTGTCCTGAAGAGGATCTCGCTGGTAAGACCGGACATCATGGCAGAGGTTTACAACGAGTGCTTGCTGGAGGGAGTGTTTCCAAAGCAATGGAAACGGCAGCGCCTTGTACTGCTGCCCAAGGGGACGAAGCCCGTGGAAGAACCCTCAGGATACCGCCCAATATGCCTGCTGAGCACGGTGGGTAAAGTTTTCGAGATGATAATCTACGGTCGCTTGCTGAAAGTAGCCGAGGAGAATGGAGCACTTTCGGAGCACCAGTTTGGCTTCCGAAAAGCCAGGTCAACGGTGGACGCAATAGAGATGGTGGTGGATATAGCTTCAAAGGCAATCGCAGGAGCAAGATGGCGATGGGGGACGAAGGAGTACTGTGCGGTGGTAACGTTGGACATAAGAAACGCGTTCAACACGGCCAGATGGTCACGGATTCAGGATGTGCTCGCTCGAATAGGAGTTCCGGACTACCTCCTACGAATAATCAACAGTTATCTGTCGGAGAGGGTGCTCGAGTACGACACGGACGATGGCTTGAAGCGGCACAACGTTACGGCGGGTGTTCCACAAGGATCGGTCCTCGGACCACTCCTTTGGAACTTGATGTACGACGACGTCCTGAGACTGCAACTTCCAAATGGGTGCAGACTGATCGGTTTCGCAGACGACCTAGCGCTTGTGGTAGTGGCCAAAAAGGTCGAGCAGGTGGAAGCGGCCGTTAGCGCGGCAGCCGACACGATCGCGGAGTGGCTCGAGCAGGCCGGACTGGAACTAGCATGCCATAAGACGGAGGCAGTGCTCATTACGAGCAGGAAGGTGTTGGAGTTCGCTACCTTCAGAGTGGGCAATGCGATCGTGAAGTCGAAGGGAGCCATTAAGTATCTCGGTGTCATGGTCGACAACCGATTGAACTTTGGAGCTCACATCAGGTATGTCACAGGAAAGGCGCTAAGGACGCAAGCGGCACTGGCAGGCATGCTGCCGAACATTGGAGGACCGAAAGCAGGTAGAAGACGACTGCTGTCACAAGTAGTTTCGTCTATTCTACTGTATGCAGCGCCTATATGGGCATCAGCGGTGACCACAAATAGTGGCATGAAGAAGAGGCTGGCGGCGCCATACAGGCTTTCGGCGCTACGCGTAATATCTGCGTTCAGGACGGTTTCCGAAGACGCAGCCCTGGTGCTGGCTGGGATGGTGCCGGTGGACATCCTGGCTGAGGAGGCGAAGAGGATCCGCATAGCACGGCGAGACACGGGCGTGTCCGCTGCAGAGGCCAAGAAGGAGGCAAGACAGGAATCCCTGATCAGGTGGCAGAGAAGGTGGGATGCGGCCAGCGGAGGTAAATGGACGCACCGCCTGATCCCAGATGTCAGCGGTTGGCTTGGCCGCGGAGTTGGACAGGTGGACTTCCACCTAACGCAATTCCTCACGGGCCACGGAGGATACAGGAAGTATCTCCACCGCTTCAAACACGAGAACAGCCCGGTGTGCCAGTGCGGCCAAGGGAAGGATGATGACCCGGAGCACGTTCTGTACAGCTGCAGACGATACGCTGGAAGAACAAGAACAGTGCCATCAACGGAGAACTTGCTGAAGTTCATGCTGGAGTCGGAGGACAACTGGGAGAGTATGCGTCAGCTCATAATAGGCATCCAGATTAATCTGAGACGATGTGAGAAAGAGCGACGTGAAAGGTTGTTAGCCTAAGCAGGCTACCGCCCCCCGCGAAGCAATACTTTGCGGTGGATCCCGCGGGGGATGCGGTGTGTGTGGGGGGGTGAGTTTAGTACGTAGGCATCGACGGTGTCGATGAGTCGTGCATATTGGTGGACCGCCAATATCTTTTGAAGATTCTCACCTCCCGGCGGCGACCAAAAAAAAAAAAAAAAAAAAAAAAAACATCCACACAAAGGCTATACACACACACATCCACACTCAGGCACACACACACCCAGGCTACACACACACACATCCACACCCAGGCTACACACACTCACATCCACAATCAGGCACACACACACACGCAGGCGATCACACGCACAGGCGGTCATACACCCACACACACTCAGGCACACACACAGGCGATCATACTGCCATACTGCCTTTCACCGCCCTTTATGTTTGCGCATTGGTGTTCGAACTCGGTGCGGCTCACTCCAGGGTCCCAGCATTTTTACAAATAATCTGTAAAAGACACCCCGGACGCGATTGAGACGCCGACTTCGGCCTAGAAAATATCGTTACAAACAGTGTTGCCAACTTGTCCTTTTTGCGGACAGATCTGTCCGCTTTTAAACTGCGATTGCCGGAAAATTTTTAAAACGTCTCCTATCCGGAAAACAGCCTTTTTTATTTTACTTTATCCTTTTTAATTCCTCCAAATAGATATGTAAATAAAACTTGGAAACCGTTATATATATATTTTTTTGCCTTCCATAAACATTTTTAACAGCGATGCAACACTTTTTTTTGCGTGTAATCGAAATCGCGCCTATCGAACAGATGTTTTTCGTCAGTGTCAAGTGCCGCCAAATTAATGTCGCATGATACCAAAAAACATTTACAAGCAAAAATTTCGCGAGTGCTGGTTAAAAGAACCTGATTTGAAAAATTGGATGTGCCGGGATGCAAAAGACCCCGAAAAGGCTTATTGCAAATACTGCAAGGGCACAATGCAGTACCCTTCGCACAAGTAAACAAAATTACGTTTCAGCGAGTTTCAACACCTGCATTATGTCGTCAAGAGGCTGAACTTGCAATATTTTCTGTCCAACATTTTGCAATTAATCCTCTTGGACACCTGAGCGAGTTGTGCAAGTCGCACTTTGATGCTATGAATATTAATTTGCATAGAACCAAATGCACATATACAGTATCGGACAAAACTAAAGCACCCCCTAGGCCATTTTTTTCATTTGATGTTTTTTTTATGAAAACGATGCTGTTGTTTCATTGTGTTAGTGTTTTTTATTTACTTGTGTCCTAAATATTAATTAACAAAAGATTTTGGCATGATACAATCCATAAACAAAAAATTTTTGTCCAAAAACCATTTTAACTCGTAAATTTGAAGCGACAAAACTAAAGCACCCCCTATTATAAAATTTAAAAAAAATTTTAAATCAATATTTTGTTGGATATCCTTTACTTTTGAGGACAGCCGCACATCTTTTGGGCATAGAGGATATTAAGTTATGAATAATGTCCGGCGAGAATGCTTCCCAGGCTGTTTTTAAAGCTTCGAAAAGATCAAGAACCGTTTTGCAATTTTGCCTGTTTATTTTTCTGTTTACTATATCCCACAAGTTCTCAATAGGGTTTAAATCAGGCGATTGGGCAGGCCAACGAAGAACTTCTATGTCATTGGCCTGTAACCAATCCTTGACCAGAAACGTTTTAATCAGAAACGTTTTGGCCCCGCACTTTTAAGATTACTTAAGGAAGAGAGCAAGTTTAGTTTGTTGATTGATGAATCGACTGACATTTCTACAAAAAGGGTTCTCGGTAAGAAACAAAATCTAATAGAACTATGTATTTTAATTATAACACTAACATTTTGTGTAAGTGTTGCCATAAATTATTATAGCCATCAACGGTCAACAATTACGTCCACTCTGTTGTCGTTGATTTCAATCGATAGTGGAGACGCGGTCACAATTGCAAATTGCGTTTTGGAGGAGTTACAAAAAAGCCACATTCAACTCAAAAACCTGATTGGAATCGGGACGGAAAATGCAAATGTCATGGTGGGTAAAAATAAGAGCGTCTTTATTGAGCTGAAGAAGTCCGTGCCGTCCTTAATACTAGTCAAGTGCGTGTGCCATTCCGTACAACTAGCAGTTAATGCAGCTTGCAAGTCTTTGCCAGAACCGCTTGAATTTTTGATAAGTGAAGCCTACTCATGGTTTTCAAAGAGCTCCAGCAGACAGAACGCTTATCGTTTGGTATATCAGTCCATAAATAGTGACAACGTAGAGTAAAACATTCTTCATGCCTTGTTTGCTAATTCATATATGTTTTTAACAATTGTGTGATTTTTTCAGATTTTTAATACGTGTGTTTTTTTTATGTTCTAACTTCGTATTAAAAGTAATTTGTCCTTATTCTCGTTCCAAGACATTATATATGCTCTCCAGCATAAATGCAATAAAATTAATGCGTGTTTTTACATGTATATTTTTTAATAAGGATCCTCTTAAGATACCTAGAGTATGCGAAACGAGATGGTTGTCAATAGCGCATGCAGTTAAACGCATTTTAAGCCAGTGGATTGAATTAAAGTCACATTTTGATACCGCAGCATTGACAGAGAAATGTCACAAAGCTTCAATATTAAGCAACTTATATACGGAAGTCAACTATAATTACTTGCTTTTTTTAAGCCCATTTTGGAAGAGATGGATCGGATTAATAAAAACTTCCAGTCGAAAAAAACCAACCCGGCTAAACTTTTGGGAGATTTAACTTACGGAATTAATTACTTAGGAACAAAAGTAATTCCAGCTGATTCCCAAATAAATATTTTGGAAGACGATTTTGAAAAATCGGTTAAACTAGATTTGTACTTGAGCTACGAGCTTGAGTCAAACTTAAAAATAGACAATAATAAGATTGATGATGAAACTGAGCTCAGTATCCGCCAGCATTGCACTGACTTTGTTATTAAACTTATTTCTCAGTTAAAACAAAGATATGAAAATAGTTTTTTTTTTAACATTTTAAATTTTAATCAAATTTTTTTATTTTTGGATTGCCTAGTAACTTCCAAATATTAAGAAATATCGATTTATTTTCAGGTGAAATTGTGTTACGTGCTGAAAAAAACCAATAATTTCAAGATTGGAGTTGTTTTCAAGCCAGGACATAGATATTGAAAAGATTGTAGAACAGTACAATACAATAAATTTTGTCCATTGGACAAATCAAGAAAATATCGTATCGGTTTGGGCAGAGGTAAACGGCCATAAGGATTCAGCAGGAAACAAACCATTTTCTAATTTGGCGTCGTTTGTAATTACTTTGTTGTCGTTACCGTGGTCAAATGCTGAAGTCGAAAGAGTTTTTAGCCAAGTTAACTTGGTTAAAACCAAATTAAGAAATAGACTTAACATCGAAACATTAAATTCGATTTTGGCAATTAGAATGGTTTTTACTAGTTACAAAAACATGCATTTATAAATGACTTAAATGTTTCTTTCTAACTATCAAGTTCCGGATGATGTCGTTCGCTTAATTGGAACTAATAATGTGTATGCCGATGACAAAGATGAAGAAGAAACTAGTCTAGATGAAATCTTATACGTTTTAAATGAAAAATAATTAAATAAATAAAAAATATATTTGTCCGGTTTTTTTGTCCTTTTTACTTGGTCCAACTACGCTTTGTTTTTGGAGAGGAGCTGGCAACACTGCTTACATACGATCTTGATGCTTCTCTGTGTAACTTACTACAGTCTGAATTGTGTGCGCTGTCAGCCTGGTATCGTTATAACTTACTCAATTTAAATTGTTAAAAATGTTAAGTCATGTCTTTTTGTAGAAGTACCCCTCAATACTGCTCACTACTTGCTTAATGCTAAATTTAAGATTTTGGCATTATTCTGGATCCTAAACTAAAGTTTGACTCTGATATTTCCTCTATAGTTAATAAGGCCTTGACTTCATCAAGCGGTGGTCGAAAGAGTTTAACGATCCCTACACCACTAAAACGCTTTATACATCCTTAGTACGTCCCATTCTGGAGTATGGATCTTGTGTGTGGTTCCCACAATATTTGATTCACCAGGATAGAACTGAATCTGTACAGAAGAAATTTCTTCTATTTGCCCTTAGAAGTTTAACTGGGTTCCTGGAGTAGACTTACCCCCGTATTCAAGTAGACTCCTACAAATAAATGTTCCCTCCCTGTTAAACCGTAGAACTATGCATGGAGTATTGTTTATTACTAACCTACTTAATGGTGAAATCGACTCATCAGTTCTTTTGAGCCGAATTAAATTTCATGTCCCAATAAGATCACCACGTAACTTTTTACCCCTTAGTCTGGATCGTTGCTTGACTATAACAACCTCAACGATCGATCGTTTTTGCTTTATCTAATCGTAATCACTAATTACTAATCTAACGCTGGTCTGATGGGGTTTTCTGAGTTTTTCAATCCACGCAACAAATGTTGGACCACTTATTATATTGTTGAAATTCCCAGAGCTTTAACGATAACTTTATAAATTTTTTACTTAAACTTACTTTCAGATTTATATTTAACTTTATTTGACTAAATTTTAATTTATTTTAATTTTAATTAATTTGGATTTTATGTCAGCTGATCATAGTTGACAACAAACAAACAATCAAATAAATAAAGTTAATTCAATAGTAATAGAATTATTAACTAGAATTATTTTCTAGCTGTGTCAAACTCCATATAAAAACATAGTGGCGCATAGTTAATTTTGGCTATGCCAAGATTATGATACCCTTCACACAGCCAAATCAATACTCCCCCCTCTTATGGTTCTGTGCAGTTGTTGTAATTTTTCGCTAATATTTTTACTCTTGAGCGTCATTTACTTGTTTGTGTACGACAAAATCGTGTTGAAACAGACAGACGGACGGACAGACGGAAATCAATTCCTGAGCTCGTCCTGATCATTTTGATATATAGTTTATGGGGTCTTCCTTTAAGGCGTTACAGATTCATGAAAAAGTCAATATACCCTGTGAAGGGTATAAAAACGCTAGAAATAATATCTGGACATGATTTCTAGAGATGTTTCTAATGGGTATATGCAGCAGCTAGATATGTATACTCAAAAAATGTTGAGAGTTGCCACATCAATTACATTGAAGTGGATCCTGCGGATTGCATTGAACAGCTGAATATCTCCTAGAAAAAATTAGCAGCACATTATTTCTAGGCGTCAATTGCGAAATGGAGGGAATGTTGAGTAGCAAATAAAATAAAAGTAATGTAAAACAATTTTTACATGACGATAAGATAAAACAAGTAAGAAGGCTCTAGTCGGGAGTGCCCGACTAGAAGATACCCTGAGCCCAGTTGCAATAAATAAATTAAATTTATGTAAGACTTTGGTATACTAACTTAGGTACAAGCGATAAAATCGATATCTCCGGTGTTTCTGAACCGATTTGGACGAAATTTTCAGAAAAGTTCTATCGTTACCCATTACTTCAGTCCTCATTTTTACATTTTCCAAATTCGATATTTTTTGTTATCGATATCATATGCATATCGGAAACCAGAATAGTTATCGATAATTTGAAGCAAACTTGTTCTGCTCATAGTATAAGAGAACTTATATACAAAGTCTGAAGTCTCTAGCTCTTGTAGTCTCTGAGATCCACGCGTTCATACAGACGGACAGACAGACGGACGGACAGACGGACATGGCTATATCGTCTCGACTGTTGATGCTGATCAACAATATATACACTTTATGGGGGCGGAGATGCTTCCTTCTGCCTGTTACATACTTTTGCACAAAACCATTATACCCTTATTTACCCATTTAATGGGTTAAGGGTAAAAATGCAGGCACTGCTCTTGGTAACACAATATCATCAGTCATTTATGTTTCACAATTCAATTTAAAATCTAGGCAATTAAATGTCAACACAAGTGTGCCCGTACTTTTCTTTTACCTTTTCGTTTTGCCATTTTTTTGCGTTTTTAGGATTTTTACGGTATTTTTAAGAGGCACACAGGGTCTTAGGATACACACTAGAAATAATGTGTAAATTTCTATCGGAAATAATTATAGTTCATTCGAAAGTGGTGCTCAAACGACTCATCTGTGCTGCAAAAAATACCAAATTCGGATAAGGACACGTATCTTGAGTTTGATGGTGATAGTTACATCACAAAAAAGCTTGGCCTCGCATGGGATCCTGTGTCTGACACTCTGCTGATCTTTTTTCGCCAATTCGATTTCCTCTGAAGCCAACTAAACGATCTGTTGTGTCTGCATTTGTGCGATTTTTTGACCCCCTCGGCCTTTTATGCCCGGTCATTACAAAGGCTAAACTCTTTTTGCAGAAGCTCTGGATAGAAAAGGTGGATTGGGATAAAAGTCTACGTGCAGCATTTAGCTCATCGTGGCTTAGTTTGTCATCTGGTATTGGCAGCGCACAACAATTAAAGTTTCCACGGTTGGTTTCATAGAAGCATATGGTTGATGCATCTATATTGTCTCTATGAATCAAAGAAGGTGAGAATTGCATATTTTTTGTGCCAAATCGCGTGTTGCTCCGTTGAAAACCCTTACGGTGCCTAAGCTGGAGCTATGTGGGGCGGTTTTGCTGTCACAACTTATGCGAGAAGTTAAGCAAATGGACTTGTTCCATTGTCCCTTTTATTGTTGGTCTGATTCTGCAGTAGTATTATCATGGATACGAGATGAGCCCTCACGACTTCAAATATTTGCATCTAATCGAATTTCATTAATCCAACTTAAGTCAACCTACCTAAGTCAACCCTGCTGACATTTCATCCCGAGGAGCGCTTCCTAGTGAATTGATAGAGTCATCGCTCTGGGCTCATGGTCCAGAGCTTTTCACAAAAGACAAGAATGAATGGCCAGAATCCTGTCTCGCCATTAAGTCACTGCCAGAAATGAAGAAATAGGTTCTCATTGCGACTGTCAATACCGAAGCTCTTGCTGCAAACTGAAAATATGCTAACTACTGGAAAAAACTCAAACATGTATTTTCCTACGAACACAAGTTTTGTCATCGCATCAAGCCCTCTGGACTCATCGGAGATGATGTGCGCCGAGGTGAATGAATGCAGATCCGTTGTATTCGAATGCCGCATTTGTCTGAGGACTACAGCCGTTTAAAGAACGGTCTTTTGGTAGCATCATCCAGCTCATTGGTGTCTCTGACACAATTTGTTGATGGCAATGGACTGCTAAGTGTTGGTGGTCGTTTAAGGAATTCGGCTTAAGACTTTGAGGCTCAGCACCCTGCAATATTACCAAGGCAGCATCCATTAACTCGCGCATTAATTATGCATTATCATCGCAGCACTTTGCATTCTGGACCTCGCTCGCTTCTGCAGTACTGGCCCATTGGAGAACGCAAGACAGTCTCATTAGTCGCATTTGGCCACAAAATGCACGATGTGCTTACGAGCCAAAGCACGCTTGGCTGAGCATGTCATTGCTGATTAACCCAAGGATCGAGTGACTGGAGCGCACGCGTTCACTGTAACGGGCATCGACTTCTGTGGCCTATTTTTCTAAAAAAGCAATTTTCGGAATCGCGCAGCTGTAAAATGCTACGTCTGCGTTTTTATATGTTTCGCAACGAAGGCTGTGCACCTCGAGCTTTTAAACGATTTGTCCACAGGAGGATTTTTATGCGCACTAAGGCGGTTTATAGTTACTCGTGGTAAACCGTATTGCATATGGTCAGACAATGCCACTAACTTCGTTGGCGCCAAAAACGAGTTGGCGGATTTACGGCAGTTGTTCCTGAGCAGCTATCATCAGCAAGCGGTCAACGACTTCTGCTTGATTGACAACATTGAATGGCGTTTTATTCTACCATGTTCGCCCAACTTTGGCGGCATTTGGGAGGCAGCAGTTAAGACGGCAAAGCGTCTCTTTTATAGAGGTGTTGGGCCCTTTTTACTCCCTTTAGATGACCTTCTATGCCATATCGCTGTCGTTATTAACTCTAGACCTTTAGTTCTCATTTCAAAATAACCTGCAGACCTCGATGTGTTGACACCGGCACATTTTCTGGGTACAGCTCCATTGCAAATTTTCTGGAGCCGTTCCTCCTCCCAAATCAACACTCAAAATGGCGTACACCTCAGGCCAATCTGTGCGTCAACGATGTTGTTTTGATCAAAGACGAAGTCTACCTCCACTCAAGTGGCCATTGGCAAGAGTCATCGAGCTGGCAGCTGGAGATGATGACGTGGCACGTGTAGTTACTCTCAGGACTGCCACCGGAACACCTTAGCGGGCTGTTCGAAAGCTGTGCGTCCTACCCAAACAGGATGTTGTTGAAAGCCGTAGTCTTTCAACGGGGGGAGTATTTTGGGCTATGCAGCCAAATAGCAGCAGCATCACCGACTCATAAGCAGCCATAGCTGCTGTTATACATATATATAAAATGTTAAGTACTCCAACAAAAACTAAACTCTTTATTATGTTTCTATGTTAACCGCTTGTCAATTATCTTGCATTGCATGCCCTTCGTATTCGGCGTTTGAGCAGCCAAAATTAGTTATGTTACGATCGCTAACCACTCAAGTTTGAAAATGTTTTCGTTTTCGCGGCGCATCGATCATTTTCGGATCGACTTGCCAAAACATTGTTCGGAATTTAGTAGAGGCAATTTCGAGCCTGCCTGCTGATTTATATAAACTTATTTAAAACAAATTAAATTCCCTAAATGGCTAAATATATTTAACAAGTAAAACAAAATTTTTCATTTTTTCGTTAATTTACGGCTAGTGAAAAAGCTGCCTAGCCCAACAATATCTATCCCCTGATTTATAGGTTCCAGACAAATCCGTGTAAAATAAAATCTTTATTTTTCTTATATAAAACCGTGTAAAACGAAAAAGACTGCGCATTTAAGTCATTTATCCAAATGGAACAGGAGTAAAACATATTCAAAATCTTAAAACTAAATATAGTTAGCCCAAAAAATTGCGGTATGTTGAAGAGAACTAATTCTAATACCTAAAACAAAAAAAAAAAGGATAAATTTTTCAAAAAGTACCTGCTTAAACTTAACAAAATAAGGAATGTTCGAAATATATTCGCTAGCACTTAAGGCTTTTTCTTCTTGATTGGTATATTTTAACTTCCACACTATAATATTCCCAGTCGAAATTTTCCGAATTTAATTAGTTTATGAACCGTGTAAGAGCGAAATTGCGTAAGTCGGGGGACAGGCGTAATTAAAAAATCTAAATAACACGCTGTCTAAGAACATCGAACTTAAAAGTAAGAATTATATTGGTTTAAAAAAACTAACATATACGCTTTTTAAAACATTGAACTAAATATTTAAAAAATTTTAAAGTAAACTAAACAATAATGATCGAAAAATGGTAGTACAGTCGAACTTCCATGCAACGAACTTCCATATAACGAATTTTCATTAGAACGAAGTCAAAAATCAAAACCCTGCAATTTGATTCAGTCAAAAGCTCATTCTATATAACGAAATTTCACTATAACGAAGTTTATTCTTGTTCCCTTGAGCTTCGTTATATGGAAGTTCGACTGTATTACAGTG
>JARNME010000443.1:1209868-1270806 GCA_030179655.1 Scaptomyza flava | reverse complement strand
ACAATACATGAACTATGAGTACAAACCAGAGCAATGGCGCTTGTTTATTGACTCCTCGAAAAATAGTTTGAAAGAAGTATTGCTGTATGTGGACAACACAAAGGAATCATACGAAGCAATGAACATAATTTCGGACAGAGTTCAGTATCAGCAGCATCAATTGAAGACATGTGCGGATTTAAAAGTTATCGCCTTGCTTATTGGTTTGCAGACAGGATACACAAAATATATGTGATTCATTTGTCATTGGGACACAAGGTACCGCGGAAAGCAATATAAAATGCGTGATTGGAAGCTTCGCACAGAATTTAATTTAAATGTGGCAAATTTTATCCATATTCCGCTGATACCAGGTAATAACATTTTGCTACCACCACTGCACATAAAATTGGGAATTGTCAATAATTTCATAAAAGCAATAAATCGAGATGGCGAAGCTTTTAAATGTTTTACAGAAATATTTCCAAGACTAAGTGTTGGGAAAATAAAAGAAGGTATTTTAAGTCTTTTTTCAGTGAACAAATAGAACTAAATCAACATAACATTATTTTCAGGTGTTCTCAATGGCCCCGATATAAGAAAACTTATGAAGAACGCAAAATTCGGAGAACATTTAAGGCCAAATGAAAACAAGTGGAAACGTGTAGTCGGACGCATCCGACTACGGCATACTCGTTACCAGTATTAAAACCAGTAAAAAGAGGCCTGTTTGCAGAGATATATTCTTGATCAGCATCAACAGCCGAGACGATATAGCCATGTCCGTCTGTCCGTCCGTCTGTCCGTCTGTCCGTCTGTCTGTCTGTACGTCTGTAAGTCTGTATGAACGGGTGGATCTCAGAGACTACGAAAGCTAGAGACTTCAGATTTTGGATATAAGTTCCCCTATACCATGAGCAGAACAAGTTTGCATCAAATTATCGATAACTTTTCTGGTTTCTGATATACAAATGCAATCGATAACAAAAAAATATCGAATTGGAAAGTGAAAAAATTAGGGTTCAAGTAATGGGTAACTATAGAACTTTTCTGAAAATTTCGTCCAAATCGGTAAGGAAACACCGGAGATATCGAATTTAATCGATTGAAGCTAAGTCAGTATACCAAAGTCAATTGTAAACCTCATTTATTTATTGCAACTGGGTTCAGGGTATCTTCTAGTCGGGCTCTCCTGACTAAAACCGTCTTACTTGTCTAATTATGGATTCCATTGTGGTATATCCACTGAAAAGCAATCTTCGCCATAAGGAAATAGCAATGGGTACTGTAAGGCATGGTACGATCGATGCACTTCACTTATACGATGTAATTTATCATTATGGCTTTCAATAATAATATCGTGCTTTTTAAATTGCTGACCAACAATAACTAAAGCTACTTCGCTTGAAAGAGGTGCATTGTAAAGCCCTTTGTGAGCACCAGCGGGTATTCGATCAGAATGTATAACCAATTTATAGTCTCAAGTGCTTGTTGGTATTTTATTGAGAGCCATTTTTAGATCTTTAACATAACGATTATGTTGATCCAACATACATTAAAGATCCTTTACTACGCTTAAATCAACATTTGAAATATTTTTCCAACGTAGTTGAGCTTCCTTTTCATCATCACCATTAAAATAAATTTGGAAAAACTGCATTTCTTCATTTGGCTAAGGTCGGACACTACCAATTAAGTGATACACTTCTTCTTGGACTTTAAAGGTTGACCAACTTTCATTTATAATTTTTGTACTACCAAAAGAAGTCATTTGAAAGCAGCTGTTATACTTTCTTCGATCAATGAAATGATCATGCTTGGGATGTCCACCAATTATTAAGCTTTTAAGTGGATCAGGCAAAGTTTCATTTTGGGAAAGCTTAACTTTTCCTGCCTTGCAATAGTTACCCAGAGGCTTATTTTTTCCATTTTAAAGCATTACAATGTTTGCATATAAAATTCATACTACCAAGTTGAGTAACTTAATCTGACTTGTAAGCTATTTCAAAATCATAGTTTAAGCCAGACATGGCTGTAACGCTCCAAGCACGCAAACGCCTTTCTGGACGTGCACTAGGGTTATTAGCCTGATGTCTTCTGACTGCAACTCTATGAGCTTCAAAATTATTAACCTGAAATCTTTTTGATGCTTCTAAGCTCTTACCCCTATTGATATCACGATTTTTTCCAAATGAATGTTTTAGTACTTTTTTTTCTGCTGTGTCGGCGAACTGACTACGTCTTTTAACGGGATTTTTAACATTTTCAGTTTTACATTCACTTCACGTATCAGAATCTTGAGTTAATACTTCCTCTAAAGGAATATAAACATCAAAACAGGATGCATATTATTTCCAAATGCTTGAAATAAATTTCCATTCTGAAAAACTGCTGCTGCTTGAAGCTCACATGCAGTACCATAAGTATATGAATATGACATAGCGCACTCATATTGTTTAGAGGAGCTATAACACTCTCAATTGAAGTTTATGGTGAAGCAAGCAAAAATTTGCCAGTTGGTTACAACATGGGCTACAACATATTGGCTTATGGTGCCATGGAAGCCTTGCCTACCAAATAAAAGGTAGGAAACAGATCTAACAAGTAAGAAGGCTGTAGTCGGGAGAGCCCGACTAGAAGATACCCTGAACCCAGTTGCAATAAATATATTTAATTTGTATAAGACTTTGGTATACTGGCTTAGCTTCCATCGATTAAGTTCAATATCTCCGGTGTTTCTCAACCGATTCGGACGAAATTTTCAGAAAAGTTCTATCATTATCCATTACTTCAACCCTCATTTTTAGATTTTCCAAATTCGATATTTTATTGTTATCGATATTATGTGTATATCGGAAACCAGAATATTTATCGATAATTTGAAGCAAACTTGTTCTGCTCATGGTATAGGAGAACTTAAATACAAAATCAGAAGTCTCTAGCTTTTGTAGTCTCTGAGATCCACGCGTTCATACAGACGGACAGACGGTCAGACGGACAGACGGACAGACAGACGGACAGACGGACAGACGGACATGGCTATATCGTCTCGGCTGTTGATGCTGATCAAGAATATATATACTTTATAGGGTCGGAGATGCTTCCTTCTGCCTGTTACATACTTTTGCACAAAACCATTATACCCTTATTTACCCATTTTATGGGTTAAGGGTATAAAAAGGCAGGCTCCATCACCAGTTATAGCTATTTCGGCTAACTCTCTTATGTATTCGTGCGCTCTCTAAGTCAAACAAAGAGCGTAGTATCGCTACATTCTTAGCAGGCACTGAATCAACGCAAATCATATCTAAGAGGCTGCAGTTAAGTGAATTGCATATTTCCTTTAGCTTTAATTTAGTGTGTGTGGAGGAGGTAGGGTTATTAAACTTTATGATTGACAAGCAAAGCGCGCACATAAAATAGAGAGTGAACGTAAATGAGCAACAACAAAGGAGCATGATCGAATCGAGATTTCAAATTATCTGATTATCATAAGAGCAACACACGCGCTTATGTGAACGCTCTTTGCTTGTTCGAAATTGTATGTATATGTATCAATAATATATCAATAATGTTAGTGTGTTACGTTTTGTCTAAGTTATATAAGCAGCAATTAGGCAAATCCACCCCCATAACATATTCTGGTGTTGGAAATTTTTCTAGACGCACCAAGTTTTGTTATGTTGTTTTTTTTTTTTAAATCAATGACACCAACAAAAAGTATCAGTGCAGGCCTAACAACAACACTGAAAACAACAACAAACGCTACTTGGGTTGTAAATCAATTGTCAAAGGCACACAAATTTGAAAAAAAGTGCACTGTGCGAAGTGAAACATGTATGTACATAATATTATGAAATTTAAATTTTCAAGTGCAGAAATTAGCAATTGTTTTTTTTTTTTTTAATCAATGACACCAACAAAATGTACCAGTGCGGGCCTAACAACAACACTGACAACAACAACAAACGCTACTTGGGTCGTTAAACAATTGTCAAAGGCACACAAATCTGAAGAAAAACCAAGATGAAACGTTGCTGTCGGACGCAACCGACTGCGGTATACTCGATACCAGTATTAAAACCGGTAAAAACAGGCCTGGGCCTGCGGCTGGGGTGTACGCTGCCTTAAAGATTTTCTGATGCAGATGGGCATGCAACCAGCTATCTTCATACCAAATTTGGTGATTCTAGCTCAAAGTTTGTAAAAGCTGTGGAAATGGGGCTGGGGGCGGATTGGGTGGATGTGGCATCCAAATTTGTGATGCAGATCTTTGTGGAATGTCAATTGCTATCTTCATACCAAATTTGGTGACTCTAGCTCGAAGTTTGTAAAAGGTGCGGAAAGGGTTGGCTGGGGGGGTATGGAGGAGTGTGGCATCCACATTTTTGCTGGGGATCTTTGTGGAATGTCAATGGCTATCTTCATACCAAATTTGGTGACTCTAGCTCGAAGTTTGTTAAAGGTGGTGATAGGGGGGCTGAGAGCAGTATGGGTGGGTGTGGCATCAAAAGTTGTGATGCAGATATGTGTGGAATGGCAATTGCTATCATCATACCAAATTTGGTGACTCTAGCTCGAAAATTGTACAAATTAGGGAGAGGGGAGCTGGAGGCGGTATGGGTGGGCGTGGCATCCAAGTTTTTGATGCAGATCTATGAGGAATGTCAATTGCTATCTTCATACCAAATTTGGTGACTGTAGCTCAAAGTTTGTAAAAAGTGACTCGAAGTTTGTTAAAGATGTGGAAAGGGGGCTGGGGCAGTATGGGTAGGCGGGGCACCCAAATTTTTGATGCAGATCTTTGTGGGATGTCAATTGCTATCTTCATACCAAATTTGGTGACTCTTGCTAAATGTTTGTAAAAGATGGGGAAAGGGGGGCGAAATGGGAAGGCGTGGCTCCAAAGCTTTGATGCAGTTTTTTGGGGTCGTTGCCAGCTATCTTCCTACCAAATTTGGTTGCTCTAGCTCCACAACTCTGGAAGATACACGCATTCCCGTTTTTGACGAAGCGTTGGGGTGGATGGAGGCGACTAGGGCAGTATTGGTGGGCGTGGCTTCCAAACTTTTGATGCAGTTTTTGGGGGGTCATCATCACCTATCTTGGCACCAAATTTGGTGGCTATAGCTGCAAAACTGTGGGAGATATAGGCTTTTCTGATTTCATAATGCGAGGGGGGGCTGGGGGCGGAATGGGTGGGCGTGGCTCCAAAACTTTGATGCAGTTTTTTGGGGGTTGTAAGAAGCTATCTTCTTACAAAATTTGGTAGTTCTAGCTGTAAGGATGTGCGAAATATGTGGATTTATCGGTTTTGAGTTACCGAATTTATCGTTTTGCCAGCTCCCCCGCTATCGTAGAGCCCCCATCTTGACACATTAATTCACTATCCCATAGATAAAGAGAATTGGAAAGTTTCAAGTCTCTAGCTTGAAGGGTGTGGAAAAAAGTTGCGAACATACAGACGGACGGACGGACAGACACCATGACGGACATTGCACAAACCCAATATGCTCTTTACTGTTCGGTATCGAGTATAAAAAAGTGCACTGTGCGAAGTGAAACATGTATATAAAATTATGAAATTTAAATTTTCAAGTGCATGCACTTATTCATTAAGAAGCGGAGATTCGTTTCTTTTTTGCAAGTGTACGAACCTTTGTTTTTATACCCTTAACCCATAAAATGGGTAAATAAGGGTATAATGGTTTTGTGCAAAAGTATGTAACAGGCAGAAGGAAACATCTCCGACCCTATAAAGTATATATATTCTTGATCAGCATCAACAGCCGAGACGATATAGCCATGTCCGTCTGCCCGTCTGTCTGTCCGTCTGTCCGTCTGACCGTCTGTCCTTCTGTATGAACGCTTGGATCTCAGAGACTACAAAAGCTAGAGACTTCTGATTTTGTATTTAAGTTCTCCTATACCATGAGCAGAACAAGTTTGCTTCAAATTATCAATAAATATTCTGGTTTCCGATATACACATAATATCGATAACAATAAAATATCGAATTTGGAAAATCTAAAAATGAGGGTTGAAGTAATGGATAATGATAGAACTTTTCGGAAAATTTCGTCCAAATCGGTTGAGAAACACCGGAGATATTGAACTTAATCGATGAAAACTAAGCCAGTATACCAAAGTCTTATATAAATTAAATATATTTATTGCAACTGGGTTCAGGGTATCTTCTAGTCGGGCTCTCCCGACTAGAGCCTTCTTACTTGTTATGACTTTTCTTGTGCGACGCGAAGGCGTCGTTGCGCATTTGTTTTGTTTTTGTACTCTCGCTCGCGATCAAGCTCTCAGCTTGTATGACATGGGTACTTGTAATTGTAATTTGTTTTTTAAAAAAGGTATAAAGTGCTCCAAATCGTATGGGAGGTACTTGAAGGAGTTGTCCAAATAAAAATTCCCTTTTTAGTGCTCATTTTCAATCTGCATTAAATATTGTGTGATAATTTCAGCCCTCTATCTCTTTTCGTTTAGGCTGTGGCGATTCGGACAATCAGGACAAACTCTTTTACTCTTGTATATATATAGATAATGCGCTGGAATAATGTCTTCAACCAAATCAGATGACATTTTGAACAAGACTAAAAATTATGTTTGATTGTATCGCAGATACCGAAGCCAACAAAAAGTCGAAAACAAATGTTTGTCGAAAGGTGTTGGTTTTGCTGTGTGATATCAAAAACTATTTTTTTTTTTTGTCGGACCGACAAAGACCATAAAAGACGTTATGTTGAATCCTGTGTGCGGCCGGACTTGTGGTTGTGAAAACAAGTGATCAAAGGATGAAAGGATTGAGACAAGTTTGTGCTTGTTTGAAGTACGCTAGTCAAAGGGCAGTTCATTCGTAGGCCGCATTGTTATGATCAAAAGCAACACCATCAATAACAAGAACAACAACATTCGTGGAGTAATGTAAGCAAGGGATGGGAATTTTCTTCTAATTTTGCTTTGCCTTATTCCGATAGAATGTAAACACAGAGTTGCACAGTGTTTGATGTGAAAAATAAAGTTATTGATACGAAATATCGCACAAGAAAATATTAGCGCAAATAATAAATATATTGTTTTGGTTTATAAATTATTAATATAAATACTATGGAAGAAATAATTGATTGAACTGGAATTTAAACCAGAGTTGCATTTTCAAATGAAACAAGTGGAAACGTTGCAGTCGGACGCAACCGACTGCGGTATACTCGATACCAGTATTAAAAATTTTGATGCCCATCCATGTGGGATGTCAATTGCTATCTTCATACCAAATTTGGTGACTCTAGTTCAAAGTTTGTAAAAGTGGCGAAAGGGGGGCTGGGGGCGGTATGGTTGGGCGTGGCATTCAAATTTTTGGTGCAGATCTATGTGGGATGTCAATTGCTATCTTCATACCAAATTTGGTGACTCTAGCTCGAAGTTTGTATAAAGTGGGGAAAGGGCGGCTGCGGGCGGTATGGTTGGGCGTGGCATCCAAATTTTTGCTGCAGATCCTTGTGGAATGTCAAATGCTACCTTCATACCAAATTTGGTGACTCTAGCTCGAAGCATGTAAAAGGTGGTGAAAGGGGGGCTATGGGGCTTGGGGTGGTATGGGTGGGCGTGGCTTTCAAATTTTTGCTGCCGATCCATGTGGGATGTCAATTGCTCTCTTCATACCAAATTTGGTGACTCTAGCTCGAAGTTTGTATAAAGTGGGGAAAGGGGGGCTGGGGGCGGTATGGTTGGGCGTGGCATCCAAATTTTTTCTGCAGGTCCTTGTGGAATGTCAAATGCTACCTTCATACCAAATTTGGTGACTCTAGCTCAAAGTTTGTATAAGGTGGGGAAAGGGGGCGGAATGGATGGGCTAGGCTCCAAAACTTTGATGCAGATTGTTGGGGGTCGTTGCCAGCTATCTTCCTACCAAATTTGGTGGCTCTAGCTCCACTACTCTGGAATATACACGCATTCCCGTTTCTGACGAAGCGTTGGGGCAGATGGGGGTGGCTAGGGCGTTATTGGTGGGCGTGGCATCCAAACTTTTGATGCAGTTTTTGGGGGGTCATCATCATCTATCTTGGCACCAAATTTGGTGACTCTAGCTAAAAAACTGTGGGAGATATAGGCTTTTCTGATTTCTAAATGCGGGGGAGCTGGGGGCGGGATGGGTGGGCGTGGCTCCAAAATTTTGATGCAGTTCTTTTGGGGTCGTTACCAGCTATCTTCCTACCAAATTTGGTGGCTCTAGCTCCACTACTCTGGAAGATACACGCATTCCCGTTTTTTACGAAGCGTTGGGGCATCTGGGGGCGGCTAGGGCGGTATTGGTGGGCGTGGCATCCAAACTTTTGCAGTTTTTGGGGGGTCATCATCAGCTGAATTGGCACCAAATGTGGTGGCTCTAGCTCAAAAACTGTGGGAGATATAGGCTTTTTTGACTTTAAAATGCGGGGGGTCTGGGGGTGGATTGGGGGTCGTGGCTCCAAAATTTTTGATGCAGTTTTTTGGGGGTTGCTAGTAGCTATCTTCTTACCAAATTTGGTAGTTCTAGCTGTAAGGGTGTGTGAAATATGCGGATTTATCGTTTTTGAGTTATCGAATTTATCGATTTGCCAGCCCCCCAGTTATCGTAGAACCTTGACACTTTAATTTACTATCCCATAGAAAAAGAGAATTGGAGAGTTTCAAGTCCCTAGCTTGAAGGGTGTGGAAAAAACTTGCACACATACGGACGGACAGACGGACAGACGGACGGACGGACAGACGGACAGACACCATGACGGACATTGCACAAAACCAATATACTCTTAACCTTCGGTATCGAGTATATAAATTCACTGAAAAACTTCAGCGTGTAAATCCGACCTGAATTCCGAATAAGTTTTAAAACAGAATGAAAAAAAAACTTTATGAAAAAACTTCAGCGTGTAAATGGGGTCTAAGTGTTAGAAGGAGAAAGTGACACAGGGGGAAAGTGTTAGACGGCAAAAGTGTTACAGGGGAAAGTGATCCTGCTTACATTATTATATTAAAACAGGCCCCCTTTTGCGATTCTATACACGAGCGTCTATGAAATGCAGGTGGTATGTTATTTAATTGTCCCCCCTTCTAACGCACACCCAACTTGTTTGCTACTCACGTTTCTAACCTTTATCTCATATGTATATCTGTTTTGATTATTTCACTGACTTCTGTTACTTTTATAGTGCTAATTAGTATAACTTTTAAATAAACCAATGAAAATTTTTTAAATTGGTGTACTTTGTTAATAAACTATCAAATTATGTTTTTCTTATAGGTATGTTTTAATTTTATTTATTTTTTAAAATAGATTTTTGCAGTGTGTTAAATTTGAGATATATTTTTAGCTTGTTCCGTTGAGGGATTAAGCAAACACAAACACCGAACATTAAGATTAATGACATATTGTTATAGCCGATTGAACACACAAGTCATACTCCATGATTTTGTTTCGGGTTTATAAAAAGCTTTTTTAAGTCAATAATATAAACCTAAGTTTTAGTACTCACTATATAAAATCTAAGAATGATTTAAAGAAGTTCGTGTAGCTGGTATAGTAAATCATGTTTTAACAAAATAATTTAGATCTTAATATTTATACTTCATCGTTTATTGAGGTTATTATTATTTTTTTTTTTAATCCACATATTTTGGATTCCATTCTATCTCAGTAATAATTTATTTTGCTTTTACATTCTTTAAATTCTTTAAGGTAATCTTTTGGGTTTAGCAAATAATCTTTTCCTTAACTTTCCCTCTGCTCGCTATAAGATTTTCGTTAAATGACAGTTTTCATATTTAAGACATTCGTCAAACTATTTCTTATACTCAACTAAAATTATTTCCTCAAACTCACATATCAAATCAATTTCTAAAATAAAGAAAATGAAAACAGTAAGATGTTCTTAGCAGCTTACCCTATCTTAATTTGTGTTATATTTAATCGTTTTCTTCAACTTAGTATTCTTCTAATTTTTAAACATTTTATGTTATGTAGTTAGCTATTTTGACGAGGCTTTACGCTTAAAACGAGATAGATTGTATTATTGTCCTTAACACGTTAGCTTTATATTAACAGGGAAATCGATCGGAAATTGAATTTTCATTTTATAATTGATTGCTTTAATATATTTTAACTGTCAACCTATGTACCTATCTCCTTTTTTAGTGATTATATTAGATTTTGATATTTCCCAACTCATTGCTTAAACTAAGAAATTTTAGTTATTATTTCTTATAACTGATGGATGGTAATATTTTATTTCATTACTCTCCCCATTTTTGTTGCATTTTATAAGGAAGTGCATTGAACTAGCTTAACAGTTCGAGATATGATTCTAACACAGTTTCGAAAAGTATGAATTCGTTAGCTGTTTTAATTTAAGGGCTAAGTATCTACTACTACTGTTCCTTAACTATGATAGTTTTAATTTTTTTAATATCTTTTATTTTATTTTTTTAATTTTTTTTTAGATGCTTTATTATTTTTAATGAGAACAAAACCTTTTTGTTTTAGATGCCATGTTATAAGGGCTTATTTATTCATTTAATTATTATAATTATTTCTTAAGGAGACTTAATTTCTTAAGTGCTCAAAACTTATTGTCGCTAAAGGATTTATTATTCCTTGATCTGAGAGATACCCTAAATTCATGAAACCATTGTAATGTGTTCTTTTCTTCTTGAACCTTTGCATTCATCTTGAATTTGGATGGCAAAATAAGGTTGTGCTGTACTAAAGCTCGAGATAACGTACAAGTCGGTATTTTGCAAAACGGGTGGTAGAGTAATTAAAATTTTTAGTTGTACTGTGTTTTTAAAATAATGTACGCTAACTATCACCGGATTGGTTTACACCCACTTAATATTGGAATTTTCCGTTTTTTCTTCCTTTGTATTAGTCGTTTTATACACATTAGCTCTTGACCATGTTTTTTGATTTTAGATTAGGGTCTGATATTATAGTATTCTGTTTGTGGAGGAGGCCCAAATAATAAGATTTGATTTGTATGGTAAGATATATTCTTCTTTTTTGTGGTTGTATTGTAGAGCAATTCTTGTGTGTATGTACTAATAAAAAGAGCGCAAGCAAGTCAATTACAATAATTACCGCTAGCTTAGGATTCATGGTCTTAAGATCGTTTAGACTTCATGGTAAGTAGTTTTGCTAGGCTATATTCTATTATGATTCTTGTGGGTTATAATTCGTACATTGAAAGAGCGAGATAAAGTTGTTCTTGTTTAGGTCCACAATCTATTTTCTTGGTCCATTTTCCTTGGCATATAATACGGCAGGGAGTAAGATTCAAGTAATATTTTTATTTTGTGTATATTATGTTGCTATAGAATTTTATGTTGTTATAGAATACTTTTATGTTATTTGACTTAAAATATTGCCTTTAAAATTAAGGGTTTTGCCTCTCAATTTTTGAACCGAGACATAGTTTTTTTTTTCTGTACTGCATAAACGAAAGCTTCCTTGATCCCTCATAGTATGTTTATTCTTGACCAATATTTAGATCAACACCGTAGGCTTCCTAGATATATATGTCTGTATCTGTATTTTTATCAGCTTTTAGGTATTGAGATTAAATTTTGCTCAGAATCTAATCGCTGCCTTAAACAAATGAGTGTTACAACTTTCACACTTAAGGAGCATCAGATCTTCTCGTTTCAAAGAGTTTACTATTTGACGCTTTTAAGAACAATTTGCTTGCCTGAGCTTGGCAGGTTATACAGTTAAAAAAAATAAGTGGAAAGATGGAACTGTCTTATAGAATTTCTTCTACATTATTAGTTGGTTCTTTCGCTATCGCTTTTTCTCACGCACTTTGAGATTATAAAATTACTTAATGGAATGTACTGTATGTTCCTTATTGTTTGCTGACTATTGTTGTAAATTATTATTTTGTTTATTTATTTCTTTTGCATCTCATATAGTATTATTCCGTTATGTTTCTTTTTTCGCTTCACTTCAGTAGTAGGGAACTGCCGGTTCCGGAACAGGAAGTAGCTGTCGCTTTAATTACCCCCCAATCATAATATATGACCCCATTAAGTTATATGATCCCTTTCTTTTGACACTTTTTTTACCCCTCAATACTATAATTTATGACCCTTTTTTCCCATGATCGTGCCCGCTTTATTTAGACTAGGTATTAAGGACAAAGGCATGACATTCCTAGGCCGCATTGTTATGGTTGCGAGAATCAGTGATCATAGAATCTGGTGTCAATCTGTACATCTGTTTGCACGTGCTTTGTCTTTGACCCCCTGCAAGCAACCCACGACATGCATGGTGGGGGGATGTATTGTGTGCAAGGGATGGGAATTTTCTTTCGCAGCAGCAGCAGCAGCAAGATCAACACATTGTTTTTAAACAAGAGTATTGTTACATGTAGATTAAAATTAAAACGAGTTAGAGGGAGAAAGTGATAGAGGGAGAAGATGTAAGAGGGGGAGCGTTAGAAGGAAAGGATAGTGGGAGAAAGTGTTAGACGGAGAATGTGTTAGAGGGAGAGTGTTTTAGAGTGAGAAAGTGTGAGAGAGGAAAGAGCTAGTAGGGGAAAGTGTTAGAAGGAGAATGTGTGTAAAAGGTGGAAAGAGTTAAAGGGCGAAAAAGTTAGAGGGAGAAAGACTTAGAGACAAGTTTGTGCATGCCGGAAGTGCGCTAGTCAAATGTAAAGTGCATTAATCGGCTAATGTGTTATAGATATTACCGTACGTGAGGTTCAGTGAGCAAAGCGCATTGCCTATTAAACTATTAAGTGCTCGAGTCACAGATTTCTTAACTTCAAGTTAGTAGATAAAAGAGAATCAACTGTGCTCAGGTTTCTTAATAAGTAATAAGAGATGAGAGATAAGTAGATAAGAGGGAGTCGAAAGGGCGCCTGTTTGACGTGCGTTGCCTTGCACACATGCAAGCAAGCCACAACATACATTGTTTTTGTCAACAACAACAACAACAACATTCATGTGGGTTTGTGAGCAAGGGATCTGGTGTCAAGTTGTGAAAATCAGTGTTCACACTATCAGATTTGGTTATGTAACCAATTTGTATTAGAGTCAAGTGTGCTCCTGTTTGACAAGCAAGCTATTAACATTGATATTTATGGTTGTGATAATGACAGGATCAGTTTTAGCTATTTAAGCAATTAGTGTTAGAGTCAAGCATGCTCCTGTTTTAAATACGTTGCTCTGCACACGTGCATTGTTATTGTCAAGAGCAACAGCAACAACCTTCGTGTGTGTGGTGGGGGGGGGGGGGGGGTTATTTGTGCAAGGATGCGAAGCAGCAGCAAGATCAACACATTGTTTTTTAACAAGAGTATTGATACTTGTACATTTAGATTATTAAGAGTTAGAAGGAGATGGTGTATGAGGGTGAAAGGATAGAGGGGGAAAGTGTTAGAGGGAGAAGGTGTTAGAGAAAGAAAGTGTTAGGGAGTGAAAGTGTTAGAAAGTGTTAGAGGGAGAAAGTGTTAGGGAGAGAAAGTGTTAGAAGGAGATTGTGTGTTAGAGGGGGAAAGAGTTAGAGGAGGAAAGTGTAAGAAGGAGGAGAAGGAAAGATTTAGAGGGGGAAAGTGTTAGAGGGAGGAAGACTTAGAAACAAGTTTGTGCATGTCAAACGTCAAGTACATTAGTTGGCTAATGTGTTATAGGTATCACCGTCCGTGAGGATCAGTCAGCAGAGTACATTGCCTTTGAAACTATTAAGTGCTAGATTCAAGTGTGCACAGGTTTCTTAGCTTCAAGCTAGTAGATAAGAGAGTCATCTGTGCGCAGGTTTCTTAGCTACGAATAAGTAGATAAGCGAGACTCGAGATGGCGACTGTTTGACGTGCGTTGCACACCTGCAAGCAAAACATACACAATGAATGTTAATGGTTGTGAAAACCAGTTATCAAAGGATAAAAGGATTGAGACAAGATTGTGCTTGTGTGAAGTACGCTAGTCAAAGGGCAGTACATACGTAGGCCGCATTGTTATGATCAAGAGCAACACCAACAACAACAAGAACAACAACATTCGTGAGTGTTATGTAAGCAAGGGATAGGAATTTTTTCGCTGCAGGAGCAACAAGACCAAGATATTGTTTTTAAACAAGAGTATTGAGACTTGCAGATTTAGTTTGGAATGTTAGAGTGGGAGGGTGGAAGAGGGTCAAGTGTAAGAGGGAGAAAGAGAGAGTTAGTGTAAGAGAGAGTAAGTATTAGAGGGCGAAAGTTTTAAAGGGGAAAGTGATCCTGCTTGTATTATTATATTAAAACACGCTCACTTATGCGATTCTATACAAGAGCGTCTATGAAATTCAGGTGGTATGTTAATTGATTGTCCCTCCTTCTAACGCACACCCAACTTGTTCGCTACTTACGTTTCTAACCTTTATTTGCATATATCTGTTTTGATTATTGCACTGACTTCTGTTACTTTTATAGTGCTAATTAGTATAACTTTTTAATATGCCAATGATTTTTTTTTTTTTAAATTGGTGTACTTTGTTAATAAACTATCAAATTATGTTTCTCTTATCGGTATGTTTTAATTTTATTAAATATTTTTTTATAGTTTTTTGCAGTATGTTAAATTTGAGATTTATATTAAGCTTGTTCCGTTAAGGGATTAAGCAAACACAAACACCGAACATTAAGATTAATGACATATAGTTATAGCCGGTAGAACACACAAGTTATACTCCATGATTTTGTTTCGGCTTTATAAAAAGCTTTTTTAAGTCAATATTATAAGCCTAAGTAATAAAACTCACTATATACATATCTAAGAATGCTTTTATGTATGTCACTATTTTGAAAGCTTAAAGCAGTATAATAAATAACAATAATAAGGAAAAACCGGAGACATCGAATTAAATCGATTGAAGTTAAGTCAGTATAGTCAAAGTCAATTATAAATTTAATATATTTATTGCAACTGGGTTCAGAATATCTTTTAGTCGGTCGCTCCCGACTAGAGCCTTGTTACTTGTTTAAACCCAAATTGGTTTGGTTCTTTTGGATTGTGAACCACCAAATTCTTTTGGCTATTATTTTGTCTAGCGTCTTGGCTAAGCAGCAGTTAAGTGAGATTGGTCTGTATGAAGATATTTCTGTTTTATTAAGGCTGGGCTTTAGTATGGGTCTGATACAGCTGAATTTATAGTTCTGGGGAATAAAATTGTTGAATATATTATTAAAGTGGTTAACTATTCTTTCTTTAAGTTTACTTGTTATTTTGTTATGTTAAGTGCACTTGACTTACCTCAGCTTTTTTTTTTAGCATTTTTATGCTTATTAAATATTTGTTGTAAAAAAATTATTTGTTCTCAACTGCAAAACGGATGTAGTTCAATTATATCGCCTTATCAACACGGTTTTGTTAGGCGTAGATATACCATTAATCTTCTTGAATTCATTTCGCTTGTTATCAAAGGGTTTCAGGCAAAAATGCAAACTGACGTTGTTTGTACCGATTTTAGTAAGACATTTGATTCTGTTAGTCATTCTCTGTTGCTTCAAAAATTAACTATTATTGCATTTCCATCAAAACTCGTATTGTGGCTTTCGGAGTACTTGTGAGGCCGAACACAAAAAGTAGTTTTAAAATCGTCTGTATCTAAACCTATTTTTGTTTCCTCTGGTGTACCGCAGGGTAGTCACCTTGGGCCTTTGCTATTTAATTTGTTTATTGACGATCTTCCAGCAGTTATTACTAACTCTTTTGTGTATATGTTTGCTGATGATGTAAAGCTATGTTTCACCTATAATGACGCTTCCCTGTGTAATTTTCTACAGTCGGATTTGGGTGCGTTGTCAGTCTGGTGCCGTACTAACTTACTAAATTTAAATTGTTCAAAATGTAAAATCATGTCTTTTTGTAGAAGTACCCCTAATACTGCTCACTATTTGCTTGATGGTTCACCACTTGACCGCGTGTTTGAAATCAAAGATTTAGGCATTATTATTGATCCCAAATTAAAGTTTGACGCTCAAATTTCGTATATGGTCAATAAGGCCATTAATGTTCTTGGTTACATCATGCGGTGGTCGAAAGACTTTAATGATCCCTACACCACTAAAACGCTTTATAAATCCCTAGTTCGTCCCATCCTGGAGTATGGATCTTGTGTGTGGTCCCCACAATACTCGATTCACCAGGACAGAATTGAATCTGTGCAGAAGAAATTTCTTCTATTTGCCCTTAGAAGTTTTAACTGGGTTCCTGGAGTTGACTTACCCCCGTATTCTAGTAGACTCCTTTTAATAAATCTTCCCTCCCTGTTAAACCGTAGAACTATGCATGGAGTATTATTTATTACTAACCTACTTAATGGTGAAATCGACTCATCAGTTCTTTTGAGTCGAGTTAAATTTAATGTCCCGGTTATATCTTCACGTAACTTTTTACCCCTTAGCCTTTATCGTTGCTTCAGCAACTATTTAATTCATGAACCATTTCGTGTTATATGTTTTGACTATAACAAACTTTATTCTCTTGTCTCCTTGGAGGCCTCAACTCCAGTACTGAAAAGATCGATCCTTTTTGCTTTATCTAATCGTAACCACTTATTACTAATCTAACGCTGGTCTGATTGAGTTTTTCTGGGTTTTTCCCAATTCTCGCAACAAATGTTGGACTGCTCATTCAAAAGTAAATTATTCACACATAACCCGTTTTTTAAAGATAAAAAAATAAAAGATATTAAAAGTCCGCCGGGATTGGAACTCGAAACTCGTACTTGAATCAAGAATTTCGTACTCGTTTCAAGTATTCCTTAGATTATAATTGATTCAAGTTCTCTTATTCTTATTTTAAGTACCTTTGTACTTGATTTAAGTATTTTTAAGCTCATTTCAAGTATTCCTTAAATCAAGTATTTGTGTACTTATTTCAAGTATTCCATACTTAAATCAAGAATGAAACTCTAGAATCGCTTATACTCAATTCACGAACATTCGTACTTAATTTTAGCACGGCTTTTTTCTATCAGTGTACATTTTCGAAAAAAGCCGGTTAATTAAAAATCAATTCAAATTTTAATTTAATATAAGTGAATATTTTGCGTACCCGTATAACAGCTTATTTTCATTTTTAAATGAAAAATAATCACAACTATTCCGTTCCATCAGTTTTATAGATTAATTGCCTTCCGTTTTAACAGACCAGTTTTTATCAATTAAAGGCCGATTGAACATTAATTGGAGGAAACATATGATACATTATTAAAGTAAGTATAGAAATAAAGCGAAAAAAGAAACATAAGGGAAAAATACTATATAAGGTGCAAAGGAAATAAATAAACAAAATAATAATTAACAACAATAGTGAGCAAACAATCAGGAACATGCAGCACATTCCATTAAGTAATGTTATAATCTCAAAAAGCGTGAGGAATAGCGAAAGAGAAAGAACCAACTAATAATGTAGAAGAAATTCTGTAAGACAGTTCCGTCTTTCCAGTAATTGGTTTAACTGTATAACCTACCAAGCTCAGGCAAGCAAATTGTTCTTAAAAGCGTCAAATAGTAAACTCTTTGAAACGAACAGATGTGATGCTCCTTAAGTGTGGAAGTTGTAACACTCATTTGTTTAAGGCAGCGATTAGATTCTGAGCAAAATTTAATCTCGATACCTTAAAGCTGATAAAATAGTTTGCATAGATACAGACATACACATCTAGGAAGCCTACGGTGCTGATCTAAATATTGAATAAGAGTAAACATAATATCTGGGATCAAGGTTGCTTTCGTTTATGCAGTCCAGAAGAAAATAAAACTACTATGTCTCGGTTCACAAATTGAGAGGAAAAACTCTTAATTTTAAAGGCAGTATATAAATTAAAATAACATAAAAAAATAAAATTAAAAATAAAATAACAACATAATAAAAACAAAATAAACTTAGTACCAGAATGAACGACATACTACTTTTAAATCTTACTCCCTGCCGAGTTATGTGCCAAGGAAAATGGACCAAGAAAATAGATTGTGGACCTAAACAAGAACAACTTTATCTCGCTCTTTCAATTTACGAATTATAACCCACAAGAATCATAATAGAATATAGCCTAGCAAACCACACACTAAATCTTACCATTCAATTACCAAATCATATCTTATTTTTGGGAGCCTCTTCCACAAACAGTCTACAATAAAAATCAGACTCCAATCTAAAAATCAGAACAAAAGGTCAAGAGCTAGGGTGTATATAACAACTACTACAAAGAAAGAAAAAAAAAAAAAAAAAACAATATTTAGTGGGTATAAACCAACCCGGTGATAGTTAAAGTACACTATTTTAATAACACACTTAAAAACACAATTAAAAATTTTAAGTACTCTACAACCCGTTATGCAAAATGCCTTTTTACGACATCTCGAGCTTTAGTACATCACAATCCTTTTTTGTCATCCAAATTAAAGATTAATTCAAGGTTCAAGAAGAATAGAGCAAATATAAATGGTTTCATGAATTAAGCAAATATCGCAGATCAAGGAAAAAAAATCCTTTAGCGAAAATAAGTTTTGAGCATTAAAGAAAATACGTCTCCATGAGCAACAATAATAATAATTAAATGAAAAAATAAGCCCTAATAACATGGCATCTAGAACAAAAAGGTTTTGTTTTTATTAAAATTAATAAAGCAAATAAAAAAAATAAAACAAAATAAATAAAAAAAGAAAGAAAAAAAAAATGGAAGTGAGATGTAACAAAACTGCAACTATCACAGTTAAGGAACAGTAGAAGTAGATACTTAACCCTGAAATTAAAGCAGCTAGCGATGTCATACTTTTCGGAACAGTGTAAGATTTATATCGCGAACTGTTAAGCTAGTTTAAGCAATGAGTTGGGAAATATCAACATGTAATATAATCACTAACAAAGTAGGAAGGTATATAGGTTGAAAGTTAAAATATATTAGAGCAATCAATTATAAAGTGCAAAATCAATGTCCGACCGATTTCCCTGTTAAAATAAAGCTAACGTTTTGATGACAATAATACAATCTATCTCGTTTTAAGCGTATAGACTAGTCAAAAAAGCTAACTACTTTACATAAAATTATTAAAATCAAAAGAATACTAAGTTGAAGAAAACTATTCAATATTACACAAATTAAGATAGGGTATCAGACAACATCAATAGAAGAATTTTTGAAGTCAGTAAATGAGTATAAAACACATTCTTTAAACATTTGTATCGTAAGTAGAATTCTGGGAAAGAGTATAGTAAAACCCGTACAAAAAAAAAAAAACAATCAAGCTGCTGAACATCTTACTGTTTTCATTTTTTTTTATTTTAGAAATTGATTTGATTTGGGAGTTTTATGAAATAATTTTAGTTGAGTATAACAAGTAGTTTGACGAATATCTTGACGAAAATCTTATAGCAAGCAGAGGGAAAGTTAAGGAAAATATTATTTGATAAGCCTCAAAGATTACCTTAAAGAATTTAACGAATGTAAAATCAAAATAAATTATTACTGAGTTAGAACAGAATCGAATATATGACCGTTGAAAAAAATGATAATAATCTCAATATACAATGAAGTAAAAATATTAAGATCTAAATTATTTTGTTTAAACATGATTTATTATACTGCTTTAAGCTTTCAAAATAGTGACATACATAAAAGCATTCTTCGATATGTATAAAGTGAGTTTTATTACTTAGGCTTATAATATTGACTTAAAAGCTTTTTATAAAGCCGAAACAAAATCATGGAATATGACTTGTGTTTTCTACCGGCTATATCTATATGTATTTAATCTTCATGTTCGGTATTTGTATTTGCTTAATTCCTGAACGGAACAAGCTTTACATAAATCCCAAATTTAACATATTGCAAAAAGCTATAAAAATAAATAAATAAAACAAGTAAGAAGGTTCTAGTCGGGAGAGCCCGACTAGAAGATACCCTGAACCCAGTTGCAATAAATAAATTAGGTTTACAGTTGACTTTGGTATACTGACTTAACTTAAATCGATTAAATTCGATATCTCCGGTATTTCCATACCGATTTGGACTAAATTTTCAGACAAGTTTTATCGTTACCCATTACTTCAACCCTCATGTTTCATTTTCCAAATTCGATATTTTTTGGTATCGATTCCATGAGTATATCAGAAACCAGAATAGCTATCGATAATTTGAAGCAAACTTGTTCTGCTCATGGTATAGGGGAACCTATATCCAGAATATGAAATCTCTAGCTTTTGTAGTCTCTGAGATCCACGCGACGGACAGACGGACGGACAGACGGACATGGCTATATCGTCTCGGCTGTTGATGCTGATCAAGAATATATACACTTTATGGGGTCGGATATGCTTCATTCTGCCTGTTACAAATCCATTATACCCTTTTTACCCATTTTATGGGTTAAGGGTATAAAAAAAAATGATGCAGTTCGATTCGTAGGACCCGGAATAGAGGAAACCGTCGAGTTTGGTCTTGTTTTTTTTTTTGTGTTTTGGACTATCACAGTGTATTTGTGCAATGTAATTTTTTGATGAAGTCAATCCCTATTATGTCACTGCAAAGGACTGGAAAATCGTCTTGTACAACCTGAATGGCCTGCTGCAACGGTTGGTTTTTCAATTCTAGCTTAACTTCTCCTATGGTCTGCAGTACGTCTTTTTCGATGCCATTAAGTTTTGTGTTTCTTTATTTATTTATTTTTATACTCGATACCGAAGGTAAAGAGTGTATTGGTTTTGTGCAATGTCCGTCATGGTGTCTGTCCGTCCGTATGTGTGCAAGTTTTTTCTACACCCTTCAAGCTAGAGACTTGAAACTTTCCAATTATCTTTATCTATGGCATAGTAAATTAAAGTGTCAAGGTTGGGGCTCTACGATAACTGGGGGGCTGGCAAATCGATTTTTTAGCTATAGCCACCACATTTGGTGCCAAGATAGGTGATGATGACCCCCCAAAAACAAGATCAAAAGTTTGGATGTCACGTCCACCAATAATGCCCTAGCCGCCCCCATCCACCCGCATCGTGCATCTTCCAGAGTTGTGGAGCTAGAGCCACCAAATTTGGTAGAACGATAGCAATTGACCTGCCACAAAGGTCTGAATCACAAATTTGGATGCCACGCCCACCCATTCCGCCCCTTTCCCTACCATTTACAAACTTTGAGCTAGAGTCACCAAATTTGGTAGAACGATAGGAATTCACATCCCACATAGATATGCATCAAAAACTTGGATGCCACGCCCACCCATACTGCCCTCAGTCCCCTTTTCCAGACTTTTTACATTTTTTGAGCTAGAGTCACCCAATTTGGTATGAAGATAGCAATTGACATTCCACAAAGATGTGCAGCAAAAATTTCGATGCCACGCCCACCCATACCATCCCCAGTCCCTCTTTTCCCACCTTTAACAGACTTTGAGCTGGAGTCATCAAATTATGGAAGGAAGATATCTGATGGCATCCCCATCTGCATCGGAGAATCTTTAAGGCAACGTACACCCCTGCCGCATTTGTACCCCTCTGCAAACAGGCCTCTTTTTACTGGTTTTAATACTGGTAACGAGTATGCCGTAGTCGGATGCGTCCGACTACACGTTTCCACTTGTTTTCATTTGGCCTTAAATGTTCTCCGAATTTTGCGTTCTTCATAAGTTTTCTTATATCGGGGCCATTGAGAACACCTGAAAATAATGTTATGTTGATTTAGTTCTATTTGTTCACTGAAAAAAGACTTAAAATACCTTCTTTTATTTTCGCAACACTTAGTCTTGGAAATATTTCTGTAAAACATTTAAAAGCTTCGCCATCTCGATTTATTGCTTTTATGAAATTTTTGACAATTCCCAATTTTATGTGCAGTGGTGGTAGCAAAATGTTATTACCTGGTATCAGCGGAATATGGATAAAATTTGCCACATTTAAATGAAATTGTGCTTGGCAAATCGCTTGTCTTTGCGATAATTCTCCAAGTGACGACAAAGGGCTTTCAACTTCGGTAAGATTATACATTGAAAGTAGATCTGTAGGTTCGGTGGCAAATGTTGGCGAAATATATCTCTCAGTTGGACTTGGACATCTTGGTCTCCGAATATTTTCTGAGTAAGATACTGGTAGCTGTCCATATTGAACACTTTTGTAAACTGTATTTTATTTTTTTTTTTTTTGAGTCTTGCAAATTTGTTCTTGCACGCGTAGAAGTTACCAGTATGATGCCCTTGTGGATCTATCCAAATCATTGGGACGCCCAGCCCCATTTTCAGGCACAGTCTTTTTGACCAGTTATTCAGGTTGTTGTTGCATTGCGTGCAAATGGTATTTGGCACCCAATCTACGTCTCTTATAACGGGCAAATCAAAATATTCCTCGTAGATGCTGGCAGTTCCAGAAGATATTTTGCGTCTACTCCGATGGCTTGTAAATCTTCCACATATGTAGCAGAACAACGATAGGCCAATTGGACACTTATTCATTTTAATTTATTTTCTTAATATTCAAGGCAGTAACACAATTAGGGTGTTCACTTTGTGTTGCTAATGTGCAAAAGTGTAACTTTGCAACACCGCTGTCGTGAACACCCAATAGAACAAAACAAGTCTGATAACTTTACACAATCAGCTGTTCGCTATCGTTTAAGCTGAGTTTGCCATTTGTGATATTTAATTTGCTGCTTGCAAAAAATAATTAAATTTAAAATTGCACTTTAAAAGCGTGAAAGCATCTTTCCTAGAACGGACAGCATCCCACAAACTGATTAATTTAAGAAAATTAGCAAACCAACCCTTATTTGTTTTTAGTTCCTTTTCACTATGAACTGCTGTTTGTTTTGATTTAGCACCTTAAGCACAAAACTAGACCAAAAACATAGTGGAGCATAGTTAATGTTGGCTATGCCAAGACTATGATACCCTTCACACAGCCAAATCAATACTCCCCCCTCTTATGTTTCTGTGCAGTTATTGGTAATTTTTCACTAATATTTTTACTCTTGAGCGTAATTCACTTGTTCGTTTTCGACAAAAACAACATATTGAAATGTAGGTACTTGAAAGTGCACGACAGAGACAACAATTGATAGTACCTCTTTCCAAAGCTGAGTCCCTTTTAACTCCAAGAAAGTTTGGCGCATCATGACCTCGTTTTCTTCTTAGAAATTCTTTATTGTTCCATGTAAAATACGATGGAACTTCACAATATAGAAGCGTTCTTGCAAACTCATCACGTGTGCATAGCTCAAAGAAGGCTAGCAAAGTGGTTTTGGGTGTAGTGCTTAATCTGTCACGTAATTATTGCGGATTATTGGGAATAAAAATATATCCGTTGACCATTTTCTAAAGGAACAGCTAAGTGTGTAATATCCAGAAAACGTTCATATATGGGAAATGCAAAGATTCTCCATACCGCTTCTGAGCCACTTATATAACGGCCACTTTCGTACATACTAATTTCCTTACGTTGGTCTTCAAAAGTAAATGATGCTTCATCACTGCCCTTGTTAACATATTTACAAATGTATTTAATAGACTTTACAGAACTAAAATGCTCAACATTTATGTGAGCTCAAATGTTCTCAATAGTACACAGTTATAGGCACAACCCAACGATTATCTAGCATTACCATTTATATTAATTGCATTACCAACATCTTCTATCGCTCTTCTACGATATAGAGGGTAACTATCTTTTCCAGTCACAGTTTCTTTTAGAAATTGTCGAGGAAACCTTTTGGTACATTTTCAATTTTTCATGCATGGCAATTTATTATTAAATGCACCGCAAGGACCATGAATCATATTTGACTTAGCAATGTTAAATAACTAAGTATCCTCATCTGCGTTTGGTATTTCGGCACAGATAGTTTAATCGATTTTATCTGGCCTTATTTTATTTTATTTTCTAACCAAAGTAGAATATACATATGTGGTAAGCACCGCTTTTGCCATTCCACAGAGTACATGAAACATTGCACGCTTCCAAACAAAAAACCTTTTGTCAAAAGTGACATTAAAGCTATAAATTTTAAATGAAAATCTCGAGATATAATATCGTGACGATCATGCGGTTTTTGACCTGGTAATAAAATACTTTTGATGTCATACCATTCTGGATTGCATGTGAATGTTGTGAAAAGATCTAGTCGCCTGTTGATGAAGATATGTTAATTTAAGTTTGTTTATCATTTTTTGTTATCAATGATCAGAGACGATCACATGAATGTATTTTGGTTTACTCGATATATTAAATGAATTGAAGTAATAGTATCGATAATGTTAAATTTAAGCACGATAATCAATAGTCCAAGAGACTTTTTCTTCTTCTAATTTTTGATCTCGCGGCAACAACACGGAAGCGAATGCCATTGAATTTGTATTAATTTTAATCTTTAAAAATATAAGCCATCGTTTGAAAATAAAGAATAAACATATGAAAATAACTGAGATGCTGACTTATTAAAATATAAATATCGTGTATCTGGAAGTTTGGATACGGGACAAATGAGAAACCGGTCGTTCGAGCCGGATAGTAATATATTTGTGTCTCAGGTAATAGAAACAACATGGTCCTTCGAGCTATTTGACTGGCATGTGGAAAAATGGTCCACTTAAATTTACATTTCGGAAAAGTGACGCGCAAAACAACGATATTGCATCAGACAAAGTGCTTTGAGTGTGTGTGTATGCAAAACTGACTAAGCATACATACATAAGTATACGAAATTGACTTGGTATACAAATTACGAAAAGAAGAGACTTTATTAAAGGAGACTTTAATTGTTTTATAAGAGTGGCCACTTGTGGCTTCGTTTATTAATGAATTCAAACTAAACTTCTAATTACAAATTGATCTTATAAATACGCTAGCCCTGTCATGATAACTGCAGACCTAGCGTTTCCCACGATGTGGCCCCAGCGTCAGTTCCAAGAACTTTCGGTTTCCGTGAGAGTGATATTCGGCTGACGCTGCACGATGACTTGGAACGTTGACCCGTTATGTGTTAACTCGACGCTGCACCATATTTAGGGTGTTGACCCGTTATGTGTTAACTCCTCCCTCGCTAAGATTTAGGCCGTCCCCGGACTTCTTAAAGTTGTCGATGGCGACCCGCAGAGAAGCTGATTTTCTGGCTTTTACGTGGCCCCGATGTATTTGCTAAAGAAGGAGGCCGATGATAACTGCTAGAACTGTAGCCGCGGTGAAGATTGCAGGTGTCGTCAAAAGATCCTTTTCAACGTTGTTAATGTACTCCAGGCTTTCAATGCTCAGTCTACGAAGGTATGGCAGACTGAGAACCTCTTGATGGCCAGTGATATTTACGAGAGCAAAAGACGCTGATCCAGGGAATCGTTGGACTGTGGCCTTCGAGTTCCGGAACAAAGAACCATTTATTTTTACTTCATCTTTAAATGTCATCATAAACGTGCCGTGGATCGTCTCTTCCATGCCACCGGACATGGTAACTGTAGCAGCCTCTCCGATGATTATAATGACTCCGTCGTCTACAACTTCTATAGGTTCGAGATAGCTGGGACGAGTGGTGCATAGTGCGGTGGTGCCAGCGTGTAATTGTTGTGCGCATGTTGTGAAGGCTAGTTCTTTGCAGAACGTTAATATAAGCGTAGAGTGCTCATTCAATGAATTTTTTAAATCTGCGGAATCAAGAATAGCGGGGTTTAATAATATTGGGGAGATCTCCCGACAGAGATTGAGGCACTGCGACCAAAACGATCTTTTGTGCCTATGTGACTCCCTACTGCGACAGGAGCTGCTCAACCTCCCTTAAGAAGGCTAGTAGGTCTCCCGTCGAGGCTTTCCTGATCTGCATAGCTGTCAAGAACTCACTATGCAGGTGCCTCCTTCTAGACCAAGTAATGGCTGGACATTCACAAAGAATGTGTTTGGTCGTCTCGTCGTCTTCTTTACAGAGCCTACACTCCGTGTCCGGGGACAGACGCATTTTATGAAGATGGTATTTTAAGACATGGTGGCCGGTGAGGTAGGCTACCAATAGTCTTAGGTCCATCCTGGAACACCCAACAGTGTTCCTGCCTATTAGCGGATGTATCAGCTCTTTAGCTTGGCGACATCCTTGACTGGATATCCAATCTCTGGATTTCGCTCCTTTAACCCATCTTCCAACCATATCTTTGGCAGCAGCCCACCCTAAGCCACAAAAAGGCTCCGGGCCAAGTAAGGAGTCGCTGAGCCGGCTCTTGCCAGCTCTTCTGCGTTTTCGTTACCGGGAATTCCGGCATGACCAGGAACCCAACACAAAGTTACCCGGTTCCCGGTGGAGAGTTGCTGGAGGCTGGCCCAGCAATCTGCGACGAGTTTGGAGCATATCCTCCAAGAGGATAAAGCCTTGATCGCCGCTTGACTATCTGAAAAGATGTATATATTAGCTCCTCTCATCCTCTTGTCCAGGATGAGTTTAGAGCAGGCCTCTATGGCATGAATCTCTGATTGAAAGACACTTGGCCATTTGCCTAGTGCAATCGAGACTCTGGTGTTAGGTCCAAAGATCCCCGCACCCACCCCTTGATCAGTTTTGGACCCATCAGTGAACCACTGCAGGCCCCTGGGTTCACTACAAGGGTTGCCATTATCCCATGCCCTACGGTCAGGGATGAGAGTCCTAAGTTTCGCCCCAAAATAGAGCTTCGTGGTCATGAGATCTGTCCGGCTGCAGATCTCTAAGCCAGAAACATTATTTAAAATACTGACATGACCAGCATCATTAGTCAGTAACCCAGATATGAGTTTTATTCTAAGAAGGCTTTTAGCGGCGCCCTCTTGTATGTGAATGTGTAGCGGAGTCAATCCAATAATTTGCTCCATAGCCGCAGTTGGGCATGTGCGTAAAGCTCTCGACAGAGATACGCACACAAGCCGTTGCAGCTTGCTACACTTCTGAATTGCCGTGATCTGCTGCACCTTGGGCCACCACACAAGAGCAGCATAGGTCACAATAGGCCTGACCATCATGCAGTAAAGCCACAGGATGGATTTGGAGTCAAGGCCCCACGTTTTACCATACAGTCTACGACATGCCCACAAAGCATGTGAAGCCTTGGTAATCGTTTTATTTAGGTGCGAGTTCCAGTTAAGTCGCTTATCTAGAACAACTCCCAGATATTTGACCTCACCGGAGAGCTCTACGGGAGTCCCCCCAATGACGAGGAGGCCAATGTCATTGGTGTACCGTTTGGTGAAAGGTACAACAACCGCCTTGTGCGGATTAATGTTGAGACCCACGTTTATGCACCAATCGAGAACCAAATTGAGTACCCTTTGCATCAGTTCGGCGACAGTGTAGCCGAACTTCCCTGTGACTACGATGGCCAAGTCATCTGCATACCCAATGGCATCGATTCCCTGGCTGTGTAGTTTTTCTAGAAGTTCGTCTACAACGAGTGACCATAACAAGGGAGACAACACTCCACCTTGTGGACACCCTCTGACCGCGTTAATACGGACCGTCGTCGCGTCTAACGTGGATGAGATTTCTCGTTGACGTAGCATAGCTTCTATCCAGGCTACGGAAGCTGCGTCAATGTTCCTATGAGATAGAGCTCTGGAGATTGACTGATAGCCAGTGTTGTCGAAAGCGCCTTCCACGTCCAGGAAGGAGCACAAAGCAATTTCCTTTGATTTGAAAGATTTTTCGATTTTGCTGACTAAATGGTGAAGAGCGACCTCCGTCGATCCGCCTTTTATGTAGGCAAATTGTGTTTTGTGTAGGGGCTTGGTGTCCTGGAGAGTGCACCTCACGTGCAAGTCCACAAGCCGCTCCGCAGTCTTGAGAATGAAAGACGAAAGACTAATCGGTCTGTATGATTTGGGTTGATCTAGAGCCCGGTTGCCTTGTTTAGGAATAAATACCACGTTGACTCTCCTCCAAGATTGTGGTATATATCCCCATGCAAAGCTGGCTCTAAGCAGACCGACAAGTGGTGTGATAATTATTTCAATGCTATGTTGTAGCAAGGCTGGAAAAATCTGATCGCCCCCCGGGGCTTTATAAGGACTAAAAGATTTGACTGCCCACCTGACCTTGTCAGGATCGAAGATAATACCGGACAGACTGTGATCACGCCTGATCGGTGGAGTAGTAATCCCATCTGGTTCACTGTGCGTGTTAAACCGACATTCTGGGAAATGCACCTGAAGCAAAAGCTCTAGCGTTTCCTTTCGGTCTTGAGTGAAAGAACCATCTATTCTTTTTAGAAGCCCCACCCATTAGTCGAGCCCTTAGCGAAGACCTTTTGCAGTCTAGCTGCTTTTGGTAGTGCCTGCACACTTTCGCAGTAGTTGCGCCAGTTCTCCCGCTTAGCCCTTTTAATATTCTTATTATACTCCGTGAGGGCACTCCTATAAGTGTCCCAGGAGTCCCGATTCGCTTTGGCTCTATTGAAAAGCCTGCGAACTTCCTGTCTTTGACCTGCAATTCTATCGCTCCACCATGGAACCTCGCGTTTCACCCGGTGACGCTTTAGAACTGTGCTGTCCTGGAAGGAAGTGATTAGCACATCATGAAGCTGGTCAGCAGCCATCTCTATGTCACTCACAGACGCAAAGTTGGTGATGAGTTGATCAGCTTTCATAGCCACAGAGGCTGTGAACATATTCCAATTAGTTTTCTTCCGATTGTATATCGAGTTGTTGAGTTCCGTTTGGCTAGGTAGATCAAACTGGATGTGCTGGTGGTCTGATAACGTGGCCTCATCGGTAACCCTCCAATTCGTTATACAATCGGATAAGAAACTGCTAGCCAGGGTGAGATCCAAGACCTCCTCCCGGATGGCGTTTATGAAAGTAGGTTTGCACCCCCTATTGACTACATCTAATTGACTACACAATAGATATTCAAGTAGGCACTCACCCCGTTTGTTGACATTACTGCTACCCCATATGGTGTGATGCGCATTTGCGTCGCAGCCGATAACCAGATGTTTCCCGGCTGCGCGGCAGAAGTTGACGAGCTGTTGGACCTCCATTGGCGGAGCTACGTCCGTGTCTCCAGGAAAGTAGGCGGCCGCCACCACCACCTCCCGACGCCTTCCGCTAAGGCCACCTCTATGGCTGTTGCAACCAGATCCCTGCAGATAAAGTTAGTTAGAGGGAAATGCTTCACGTTTCTATTCAAAAGAATAGCTGCGCGAGGAGCACCTCCGCTGCGGTCATATAACAACTTACTTGAGCCGCAGCTTAGTCCTTTAATTTGGCCACCGATCAACCATGGTTCCTGGACTAGGGCCAGATCGATCTTCTGCTCGGCGAAAGTCCTGCACAGGGTGGCCTACGCCCCTCTGGCGTGGTGCAGGTTCGCCTGGAGAACCCTCGTGGTTCTCATGGCTCCTTTCTGGAGCGTTGGACGAGGCTGCCGCGCTTGCCCCGTCGAGAATTGTCCCCTCTCTCCTTCTTTGGCAGCCTGGATGCCTTGACCGACATCGGTATCTTGGCTGCCGACGCCATAGCCTTGGGTGGCTGAGCCTTGCCCTTGGCCCCAGCTGGGACTCCCTTGGCTGTTGGTGTGCGCCTTGGTGCAGGGACGGGGGTGGCCTTCTTAGCGAGCCCAGCAGCTGCGCTTGTAGAAGGACCATCCTCGGGGGGGGATTCCGCACGTTGGGCGTCACTGCTCTTGTCCTTCGGAGCGGAAGTCTTCAGGATAAGTCTGGTTCTGCCAAAGCAGTACCAAATTTTGCCGCCACACTTGGTAAGCGACAGCAGCGACGCCTGGTCCACCATTATGGCGAGGTGCAGCATCTCACCTTGTGTGGTCCGCTGCACAACTCTCCACCGGGTGGTGTCGAGGTCGTTTTGCTTACCAACATAAGCAAGAACTTCCTCATTTGACAATTTTAATTTGTTGGCGAAGTAGCCTTGTACAAGGCTCGCCCGGGGGAATTGGCCCTCCTCCAACAGCTCCACGTCAAGCGAACTATTTGCCTTGATGAGGCTAAAGTTACGCCTGACCCACTCGGCTGCATTATTGTCATAGCAGACGAGCAACAGCCACCCAGTTCTCGGAACACATCCCTCGAACCGTGGCCTCAGACCACCCGTCTCCGAGGAGAGAGTCTTCCTCAGGATCGCCGCCTTTAACGTAGCCATCTGCTCCGCTGTTAAGGTCAACGCCCTGTCAGTCGAGATAAAGCCGAGCTTGACACCACTCGCCATCCGACTGTATGATGGCGCTGTCGACTCTGCGTGGGCACATTTCGGCTTCTTAGACAAGCTGGACTCCGGGGTCGTATCAAACGACCGGTCTCGCTTGCCCGTGGCTTGAGCGGGAGGGGTGGCTTTTGCAGCCTGAAGAGCCTCAGCTCTCGGGAGCCCTTTTGCGATAGCTGCCTTAAACAGCTTCTTTTCGCGGCTTGTCATTTTAACAAAAGCGACCTCGGAAACCAGCTTCAGCCGCCGGATCCGATTGCCTGCATCCGCCAGATCCAACCCCAGAGAGGCTGAGTCAGATGCGTCGCCAGACGGTACCAAAGTGACGTCTTCGGAGTCTGAGGCCAACACATCAGGTTCCCCTAGAGTCACCGGTTCCGATGACGAAGAGGAGGCAGTTTCCAACCGTCCTGTGATGGTTGGTGGCTTATCCGAGCCCCCAATCACAGCGGGACCAACATCCGCGCATATGGGGGTGGGCGCCGGCAGCACATCAGCTGCAGTGCCTCGTGTGGCCGTTACCGTGGAGGTTGAGGCCTGGGGTGATGCTGTCTGAGTCGCATCGCACTCATTCTTTGAAGAAGTTGTGTTCATTCTAATCCCACGAGTAGACGGGAAAGGAGGTCACCCGCGGCATAGCCCGTGTACCGCGGGAAGTCCACAAATAAAACTGGAGGAGGACAGGTATCCAGAGTCCGCATATTAGCGACCGAGCACCCCCTCGGTCATGAATCCCTCGGCATAAGCTGTTCCACCTTGGATTGGGGAATTTTATAAAGAGTTATCTTCTCTTAGCCCGACTACCATTAGTCAGCACCCTTGGTCGAGACATGACCAACACAAGAGTCTGTTTCCAGCCGCCCTCGCGTGGAGAGTGTAGTCGCACTTCCGACAGTGTGTGCAGATACGGCGCGTACTACCAACGTAGTTACACGTGATTCCCCCTACACACCTGTCGGCTGACGGCCTTGCAAGTGTTACTGACAACATTAATGCCTCGAGTTCTAGAATCAAAATTCTGTCTCTTGCCAAAAGTGTCTCATAGCGATGGCTGGTGTCTATTTGTTTTGTTTTTTCGTTAGCAATTATAACATTTATAGTTTCTGTTAGCTTAATAATCTGATCCTGCATTTTAGTATTTATAACGATTTGTCTGTCAATTGAATCAATTAAATTTTTTTGATTAAATTTCAATTTTTCGAAGTCATCGAAATCAGGGGTTCCTGCTACCACTTTAAGAGCAGTACCAAGAATGTTAATACTACGAGCGTGTCTATGGTGTATTTTTACTGTGTCTATAAGTGTTTTTATATGTTCTATGTCTGATTCTAAAATCTTTTTCATATGAGACTGGGGGAACTGGTTCGTTAGTGATTTTGTCTCCTATTTCCGAGTACATACTGAGATTCGATGAGTGTCTGAAGTATCCGTAGTCTTTCCATATGACAACGTTCCCATCCACTAGCGGAATGAAGTCCGAATTAGTGTAATCGGTAAGTTTAGCAGTAGAGATTGCTAAAAAAGTAGTATGTTTAGGATCCTGAATGAAAACAGAAGAGCAGTAATAAGAAGAAATGAGTGCAAGAAAATACAAAATTATCTTAGATTGTCTTTATGGACTTCCCTCCCCTTTATTAGAACTGTTGATCCCAAGTCAGCTTCTACTATAGCTTCTTCGAATAAAGGCGTAAGTTTGTTACCAAGTCGTTTATTTAATTTTATAAGTACCTTTTCGCCTACTTGGAAGGTTCTATTTCTTCTATCCGCGTTATGTCTCCGTAGTAAAAGTTCTTGTGCCTTGTTAATTTTATCTCTAATGTTTGCTTCTAGCTCTGGTGGGGATGAATGTATTATCTCGATTGGTTTTTTATCTATGACGGAATGGATCGTTCTGTTATATTCTATTGTTGCCTGGAGTATAATTTCAACTGTGTCATTCAAATGTTTTTCTAACATTAAGCATCTAGCAATTTCTGTGAGGGTGCTGTGAAATCTTTCTACCTGTCCATTTGATGTACTATGCAGCGAAAGAGAGTTTACGATTTCAACGTTAAAACGATTTTTTAAAAGTGACTGAATTATGCCTGAGTTTAACGATGATTCATTGTCGCAGTAAATAGTTCTGGTATTAGGAAAGAAGTTCATGAGTTGTAAAATAGGTGGCTCAATGTCCACTATGGTTCTAGAAGCTATGGGCTGGACAATGGCAAATTTAGAGAATTTATCGATGCAAGTTAAGAAATATTTTTTATCAGTGGAAAAAATGTCAATGTGAAGGATCTCCCCTACTTGGTTAGGGACGGGCGTTTCGCCTATGCATTGTTTTTGTGGATGCCGATCGTATTTGGCTTTATAACAAATCTTACAGTTTGACACTATCTCGTTCACAATAGGAGTCATTTTCGGAAAAAAAATAGTCTTGAAGGATTTGTTTTACATTCTCCTGAGCTGCTCTATGAGCCCTGTTGTTCTCCGCAACTACAATTTCTTTTTGCTCGTTTTCATCGTAAACGTCAATGACCAGCTTGTTAGAATGCCAAAATTTAGTTGTTGGGAAAGTTTCAACTAATTTGTTTTGGAGGAATGCTAAATTTGGTAAGTCGCATTTTATTGCGTTTACTACATCTTTCTTAACCGCATCACGCACTGTTTCTAATAGGTTTTGTCTATCCGAAAAATTTATAATATGTCTACTTTTTTGCCCAAAAATAATTATGATACTATTTGAAGCTACCAAGCTCTCCTCGACAATGATTTGATTTCGAAAACAATTTATTGGTTTGTCAGTAGACTCGATAGTGTACGTTAATGACAACTCGCTATGTATCGTGGCCAGGTCAGATGGAGCATCTTCTTCTAAGGCGTGAAGGTTTTGTCTTGACAAGGCATCAGCGACAAAATTTTCCTTCCCTGGCTTATAGAAAATTTGAGCATTATGCTCATCAATATACGCTTTCCACCTTTTTATTTTCGCATTAGTGTTTTTTTCCGAGACTGCAAATGTAAGTGGCTGATGGTCAGTATAAATATTCAAATTTTTTACACCGTACAAAAAGTTTCTTAGGGTTTTTAAGGCCCAAACTATTGCAAGCAGCTCACGCTCATTTGTTGCGAAGTTTAACTCATTGTCCTTTGAAGCCCTGGAGATCATGGTAATTGGGTAAAGTTATAGTATTTTTTTTGATTGTCCAGAGCTTACTTTGCCGTTATCACCCTTCAGTATGTCCGTTAATGGTTTGGCTATAGATGCAAAATCTTTTATAAAGCACCTATAGTAGTTTGCTAGGCCGAGAAATGATCTAACATGGAACAATGTAGTGGGCTGTTCAAAGTTGCCAATTGCTTCTACTTTACTGGGGTTTGTTGTAATACCGCCACGAGATACTATAAAGCCAAGATACTCAACTTTTTCTTTAAAAAAGTAAGACTTCTCTCGTGATACTCTCATGTTTGCATTATATAACTTCTCTAATACCCATGCAATATGGTCTACGTGACTTTCCATATTCTCTGAAAATATGATAACATCATCTACGTAAACAAAGCATGATTTTCCAATTTGTTCTCGAAGCACGTCATCTATTGCACGCTGAAATATGCTGGGGGCGTTTTTCAAGCCAAAGGGAAGCCTGCAGAATTCATACTTCCCGTTTCCTACAGAAAATGCAGTTTTTTCTCTATCTTTTTCTGCAAGAAGTATTTGGTGAAATCCTGATTTTAGATCAAGTGTTGTAAAGTATTTTGCTTTCCCAAGATTTGAGAGAATAGCTACGATGTTTGCTATAGGGTATTTGTCATCAATGGTTTTTGAATTTAATTTTCTAAAGTCAATAACAAGGCGTTTCTTTTTATTTCCTTGTTCGTGGAGACCTTTCTTATCGACTACCCATACGGGATTATTATATGGTGATCTGGATGGTCTGATAATATTGTCTGTAAGCATGCTAATTGTTTCTTTATTAACAAAATCGGAAACCCCTAATGGGTAAGGATAAAGTTTCGAGTAAATCGGATCATTGTTTTTGTACGAATTGTAGCTATAATATTTGTGTTATATGGAAGAGCTTCATTGGGGTCAGCAAATACGCCTATTTTTTCTCTTAGCATTTTCTGAAATTTCTTTTCAATTTCATGCGGAACTTGAATGTTTCCTACCTCTGTGAAATTAACGCTTGCGCATTTTTGAAACTGAATCAATTCGGATCCGAAATCTGTTTTTAATATTTTATCTTTAAAATTTAAAGTAGCGTTTACCTTATTTAGTAGGTTGTAACGACGTAAATCTGGGGCTGGGGTCGGCGTCTCAGTCGCGCCAGGGTCGCTTACAGAATATTTATAAGTTGCTGGGACACGGGAGGAGCTGTACCGGGGCATACCTAGGGGTCTGGTCAATAGAGGAGGGCGTAGGTGAAGAGAGAAGGGAGTCGTGAGCATGCCTTACGCGCTGGCGACGATTTGGGAGTCACTCGAAGGAGTAGGTTGGTTAGTCCAGAGTATTACTCGGAGAACCAACCAACCGTTCCCCGAATGGCTCTTCGTCGCCGACCAGTGCGTCGAGTGTGGTTCTGTGGGCACGGGAGGGTGAGAGTTAAACAGCTAGCTGGTCAGGCTGAGGGTAAGACCCGGAAGCCTGTGCACCAACTGCCTAATCCCATCCACCCGCGCCTGTCACCGGCCGCGTCCTTGAGAATCTCTCGGACGCGTATGAGAGATGCGAGTGAGAGGATTCGTCGCGCACAGAGTAAGACTCGGAATGCGTACTCGTCCCCCCACTCGATCTCCCACAACGGCAACGCCTGGGTATTACCCACTTGTCGCTACACGTGGAACATACTCAAGAGGCAGGCGTCGCAGAATCTAGAGTAAGACTCGGAAGATTCGCTAACATACCCCTCAAGTCTGCCCCACGTGGGCCATTTGGTGAGGCGCACCTAACCACTATTTCTCCACCCGTCGCTACCCATGGGACCCACCCAACCAGCAGGCGTCGCAGAATCTAGAGTAAAACTCGGAGGATTCGCTTGCGTACTCCTCAGGTCTGCCCCACGGGAGCCCCAGGATGAGGCGCTCACTAGCTGAAAAGGGGTAGAGGGGAATAAATAGAATACACAAACACTTCTACGTTTAAATATTTATTTATTTTTATTTAACAATTATCACTAAACATGGCCCTAGACCGCACCAAATCTACATATGGTTGCCTGAGCAACCGTTTAGGCCCATCGCAGATGGCTGACACTTACCCCAATCTGTGTGTAAATGTACGAACGGTGTGTGTGCTTGTGTGTGTGGATATGAGTGTGCCTGGGTGTATGTATCGGCCGGAATGTATACTTGTGGGTGTGCCTGCGTGTGTGGGTGTATGCCTGGGTGTGTGTGTGTGTGTGGATGATCATGTGCCGTGTGTAGATATGGGTGTGCGAACGTATGTGCCGGGCGTGTGTGTGTGTGTGGATGATCGTGTGCCGTGTGTAGATATGGTGTGTGAACGTATGTGCCGGGCGTTGGTGTGTTTTTTTTTCTTTTTTTTTATTCCTTGGTAATAAATAATGACCTACATTAAACTATACAATAAAAACAATCATAGACATTGGCAGCCTCTGCGGGACCGCCGCGAGGCATTGCTTCGCAGAAACAAAAGCAATGCTTATGAAGCGATCGCCCTTAAGCGTTCCAGACGCCTCAGCTCCGCCATCGTAGAAGCTGCGAGTCCGCAAACCGCATTCCATACCACCTCCCTCTCTATCATAAGATCCACCAGGTTTGTTGGCGAAAGGGGCTGACCAATCAGGGTCTCCACCTGCAGACGTTCATGGGCGAATCGCCCAGACTGGAAGAAAACATGGCTTACATCCTCCTCCGTACCATCTCCGCACCAGCTACACTCTGAACTGGAATCGTGCTTGAACCGCTTTAAGTAGCTCCTAAAGCAACCATGTCCCGTTAGCAGCTGGGTGAGGTAGAATGTGACTGACCCGTGCTTCCTCTCTAGCCATCGCCGCACATCGGGTATCAATAGGTGCGTCCAACGCCCTTTTGCGGAAGTATTCCAGTGCCGCTGCCAGGCCTCTAGGCTCCGCTCGCGGGCTGCAGCCCTAGCTGCTCTTCTCTCCGTTGGTGCTGCTTCCAAAACCGCTGCGGCTTCTACTGCTAAGCTGTGGATTGGGATCATTCCAGCAACCACCAGCGCTGCATCCGAGGAGACTGTGAGAAAGGCGCAGCAGACGCGAAGGGCAGAGAGCCGGTAAGATGCCACGATACCCTTCATGTAGGTGGCCACCGAAGTTGCGCCGACCCAAATTGGAGCAGCATACAGCACTATCGACTTCAGGATGCTCGTAAGCAGCAGCCTCGTTTGCTGTTTAGGACCCCGCGTATTAGGCATCAACCTCGCAAGGGCTCGCACGGATTCAGCTGCCTTCCGATGCACAAATGCCAGGTGCTCGCCAAAGCTTAAGCGCCGATCGATGACCACACCAAGGTAGCGGATACAGTCCTTGGAGCGCATTGTGACGCCTCCCACCGTGATATCCACGTACTTTTTTCGGCTGCTGATGAGCACCGCCTCCGTCTTTTGGGCAGCCAGTTTAAGACCAACAGACGACAGCCACCGCGTCACTGCGTCTAAGCACCAATCGCAGAGCTCTGTAACTCGCCGTAGGTCTTTAGCTACAAGCACCAGAGCGACGTCGTCCGCATATCCAATAGCACTTGCACCATCCGGCAACTGAAGCTGTAGTATCCCGTCATACATGATATTCCACAGGAGAGGACCCAGGACAGATCCTTGTGGAACACCTGCAGAAACGGCGTACTCCTTCTCCCCCTCATCTGCATGGTAATGCAGCCTACGGTTGTCAAAGTAGTTCCTCACGATTGCTACGAGGTAGTCTGGCACTCTAAAACTCCCCAGGGTATCCAAAATGTAGCTCCAATTCGCGGAGTTCAAAGCGTTCTTGACGTCAATGGTCACTACGAGACAGTACTGCTTATTGCCAAAGCGCCAGCGGGTGCCTGAGATCGCTTCTGAGGCTATGCTGACTACTGACCTGATGGCATCGGTAGTAGATCTCGCCCTCCTAAAGCCGAATTGGAGCGGTGATAATCCTCCAGCATTCTGCACGGCGTCATCCAGCCTAGCAGCTATGATCGCCTCGAAGACCTTGCCACTGTTGTCAATGAGACAAATAGGCCGGTATGCTGAAGGGTCATCAGGAGGCTTATCTGGCTTAGGCAGCAGGACGAGTTTCTGCACCTTCCACCTGTCCGGAAAGATGCCTTCTCGCAGACACTTGGTGTACATCTGGGCAAACAATTCTGGCTGGAGCATGATTGCTAGATGCAGGCACCTATTAGGGACACCATCGGGACCAGGTGCTTTACTGGCTGATAGCTTCCGTGCTGCCAGCTGCATTTCTTCCAAAGAAACTGGAGAAACACCTTAATGGATGGAAGCCGCGCCAGCTGACGATAGCGGGTTCGCGCACTGAGGAAACAGAGTCGCCACAATTTCCTTCATGCGAACTAGCTCCATAGGCGCGTTGTTAGTGCCTTGGCTGACACGCTTGAAGACCATCTTGTAGGCTCTTCCCCAAGGGTCCTTGTCGGCTGAGTCACACAGCTTAAGGAAACACTCCTTTTTGCTGGCTTTGATGGTGTTCCTTAGCACTTTTCTTGCGGCCTTAAACTCAAGCTGCATCGAGCGAGTTTCCCCCGACCCTCGTGTGGCTGCTCGCTGAAAGCGTCTTCTCGATCTCAGGCAGGCTCGCCGAGCCTCAGCTATTTCATCGTTCCACCAAAACACTCTGGTGTGATGGCGTCTATATGCTTTCCTCTGGGGCATACTCGCAGCGCACGCAGCTTCTAGCTGCTGAGCCATCTGTTCCACCATATCATGCGCCGGTCCGCCTGCTACCATATGAGCAATGGAATCTGCGAAACTCCTCGTGTTGAGCGACTCAACCCGGTATGCTACACCAGGGCTGGGCCTTGCCGGCACCCGCAGCCTTTCTCCAACCGAAAACATGATGGCCACGTGGTCGCTTCCAGTGTAGCAGTCACTTATGTACCACAATGCCGAGCGGGCGAGTGCACTGCTCACATATGTGAGGTCGATAATTGACCCAGCACGTCCGTTGTTAAAAGTGTTCTCTGACCCAGTGTTAATAAGGACAAGGTCGAGGGACGCAAACGATTCCACAAGGATGGTGCCCCTGGCGTTCGTAGACGGGCCCAGTCGGTTGACCACGCGTTAAAATCGCCAGCAATTATAACGTTGCTGCGACCCCTGGAGTCGTCCGCGATTTCCATAAGCACCGCTTCGAACTCGCCGATCGTGAGACTTGGCGCTAAGTAGCAGCTATACAGCCAGAGGTCTCCTAGTTTCGCATGCACGAAGCAATCGGAGGCTAGAACGTGCGTAAAGGGGGACTGTAGGTCACCGCAGCTCCACACGGCAGCTTTCCCAGATCTTTCCGAAGCCCACAACCTAGCATTAGTGGTTGCCCGGTGGTGCGGCTCGCTAAGCACTGCGACATCTATTTTTTCCTCCAAGATCGTCTGTTCCAGTATGGCTTGGGCAGCGACACAATGGTTGAGGTTGAGCTGCAAGACTTTCACCATTTTGTGCGTTTGATAGCCTCCCTGTACGCTGGACACCTGTAACTGCCAGTCGCGTGGTCAGTCATTCGCTCTCCTTTTCTCGTGCATAGGGCACATTTTGGTTGCTGGTTGCAGTCTCTCGCAACGTGTCCAGAACCTCCGCACTTGTAGCAAGCCTTGCTGTGGTCTGCGCCACTCTTGCAATGGAGAGCAATATGTCCATACTCCAGGCACTTATAGCAGCGCCTTGGCTGAATTAGAGGCCTAATGCGGCACACCGCCCAGCCAATGCGAATCTTCGACATCTCAACGAGGCTAATCGCTTTAGCCGCCGGAAGGCCCAAGGTTGCCGTTTGGAGGCCAGCCCTCGTACGACGCAGCGTCTTAACGACGTCAATGTCCATTGTGGGTTCTCCTATAGCTGACCTGACCGCGTCCAGGACCTCTTCCTTCGTCGCCAGCTCATCAAGGTCGCAAATCTCTACCTGATTGGTGTCGGACAGTGTTTTTACAGTTGCACGCCCACCCAACACCTTGCCAACTGCGAGCTGTAGCTCGTTTGCACTGTGCGCTGGCTTTTTACCAAGCCGTAGCAGCAAATCACCCTTGGCCGTCTTGCGGATTGTTTCCACATCCCCTCGGAGATGCGCAAACGATAGCTCGCTCCTGACCACTTTAAGGATGTCTGCAAAGCTGCAGTCACCCAGCCCGGATACGGTGACAGCATCCGCCCGCGTGCGTGCTGCCTTGCCTTTGCCAACTTGGCCAACTACCTTGGACCAGGAATTCTGCTCTGGCTGTGATGACCCACGGGGGGGTTCTGGTCCTTGATTTGGGGCACTTAGAGATACCCTGCTTTTTTTGGGAGGGTATTGCGGTGAGAGCTCGATGGCTCGCGAAGACGTTTCGGCGTTCCCGCCGCTCCCTTGGCTGGACCGTCTGAGATATTTTTTCTCCTAGCACCCTTGTTGGTACCTCCAGCAACAGTTGGCGTTGTTTGTACTGCCTTCTCCAGAACAGCATTTCCCACTAAGCTCATGGCACGCCTTTGTAGCTCTATGAGCTTTGCAAGCTCTTCACGCTCCAGGTTGTTGATGTGCCTTTTGGTGTCAAACCGGGCACTAATACCTCCTATACAATCCCCCATCTGCTCCAGGATGCACCTTAGAGAGAGAGGTGGCTTAGAGGTGCAGCCTGCTCCCGCATAGTTAAAAACTCCTCGGGCAGCTACCACTTTAGCTGGAGAAGTTGCCTCCATAGCTGGGGATACTGCGTCTAGGCACGGCGTAGCTGACGCTAGGTTAAGCTGCAGCGCCGGTGGAGACCGCGGCAGCGCGGGCCTACGGACGAAGGGCGAGGGATCATCCGCCATTTGGTGACAGTGGGTACCTAGCAGAACTTCGAAAGCAATCCCACGGTGACCCAAAGTTTCCCTTAGGTTTTTTACCGGAGGGGGTTATACCGCCCCTGATCGGTCACCAGAGCCCCACGGAGCACCGCCTCAGCGGGGGGGGGGGTTGGTAATAGCCGGTTCCGTAGCCTTTTGCTTATTTATGCTTGGAAGCTCCTACCTAGGTCGCAGCAGAAAGAGACGCGCCTGTGTGCTGTGCTAAGCAAAACACCGACCCCTTTGGGTATGCCACGAATTCTGTTACACCCGGTACACAAACCTTAAACAGTGAAGTCACCTCCAGCTAGCGACAGCGCCACCTGTTACCAACACGGGGAAACAAACGCAGCTTGATCAGTTGGCAACGTTATCGCAAGACACCAGCCCAGGGATGTAGCGCTATCAGCTGGCACAGCAGCTGCGGTCAGCCTAAAACACAGATGCACGCAACCAACAAAAATGTGTTGCACTGTGTGTACTTTGAAAACGCACACCAACGAAATTGGCTAAAAAGGGCGCGAGCGAACAGCCTCTAGGAGAGGCTTGACCAGGCGACGATGGAGACTACCATGGATCACACCTAGCAGCACTCAGATGCTCAGGTACGTGGCCCGGCACTTCCACAGTACTAGTACAATCGGATTTTTCTCTTGTTATGCACAGATAAACGCCGAAAAACATCAGTAAAACGGAGCCACTAGAAAAACACGACCGGACTTGGGGAAACGCACGGCGTTGGTGTGTTCCTGGGTGTGTGCGTGTGTGTCAGCGTGTATTTTCCTGGGTGTGTGTGTCTGTGCGTGTGCCCGTGTGTGCCTGGGTCGATCCGTGGGTGTGTGTGTGTGTGTGTCGATGATCGTGTGCCGTGTGTAGTTATAGGTGTGTGAACGTATGTGCCGGGCGTTGGCGTGTTCCTGGGTGTGTGCGTGTGTGTCAGCGTGTATTTTCCTGGGTGTGTGTGTCTGTGCGTGTGCCTGTGTGTGCCTGGGTCGCTGCTGAGTGTCGTTTGTGTAGGTATATTCCTGAGTGTGCGTCGACTTGGCGCTGCCACTGTCACTGGTCAACTCCTTGTTGTTGTTGTTGTCCGGGCTGCTGAGGCGCGCTGCTGTTGTCGGCTGTGGTTGTTGTTGTTGCAGTGGCTGCTGTGGCGCGCTGCTGTTGCCGGCGTTGGTTGTTGTTGTTGCAGTGGCTGCTGTGATGCGCTGCTATTGCAGACTGTGGTTGTTGTTGCGGTGGCTGCTGTGGTTGCTACTGCTGTTGTTGTTGTTGTTGCTGCTGTCACTACCGTCGCGGGAACTTTTGACTGTCACGTTTCGCATAAAACTCAAGACTCGCCATCGCAAATATGCAAATCATTTGCTCGCCGTCTTCTTCTTCTCTTTTCTGGGTCCCCACACGTCGTTTCTCTGCTGGTTCCGATAGTGAACCAGCGCTCACTTTCGCGTCGCGCTTGCACAAATGTGCGCGGAACATGCATGGTACGCACAACACAAGGTAACATATATGACGTCACGGACGGAAGACATAAATGTGCGGTAGTTTTCTGCTACCTCACAAGGTCAAGACCGATTATACCATCAAAGCTTGACAAACTTGGAAACAGAAAAAATGTAGTTGTAGTATCAACGAGGTGCATAAGACATTTTTCTTTAACGGGGTTAAAGCCATGGAGTGACTTGACAATAAATGTTTCTTCTACGTTACTAACATTTTTTAATTCTGGAAGTGGTTTTATATAATTTTTTGATGTGCCTGTATCTAAGAGCAATCTGATCGTTTTACCTGCTATCGTTCGTTCTACAAACGGTAACAGGGAGCTATTTCTAAAAAAATTAATTTCTTCGAGCTGATTTTCATCGTCCACGTTCGCTACTTCAGACTCTGCGGTAGCCTGATATTCCTGATATTCTTGGCTTTCCTGATTTCCCTCCTGCGAGAGATGGTTAACTCTTTGTTGTTTCGGACCCGTGTACCTAGCTGTGCCACTGTTTGCTCTTTTTTGGACCTGATTTTGGTATGGGACTTGGGGCGAACTACATTGATTTTGATTTTGAGTCGGTTGTCTGAACCGGGATGAACTGTCAACTTCCATCGGTTAGGGTGGTTCTTGTTTAATGTTTTGGTTGTAATATTGTGGGTTTTCCTTGTAAAGAAATGGGCTTTTGCCTTGTTGTGGGTTATTTTTTCCGTTAGTCATGATCTTTGTTTGTTTTTGTTCATTACGAAGAGTTTTTTCCTCAACGTTCCTTGCAAAATTATTCGCAAAGTGGAAACGTTCGTGATTGGACTCGGCCTCTTGAGCTAGAGCCAAAGCTGATGGCAAATCCCTAGGTCGTGCCGAAAAAAGGATATCACTAAGGCTTTTCTTTGTTCCCGAAATAAAAACTCTCAATGCATCTGCTCTATACTTCTCGTTAAAAGAGGCAGCTAGAGTGGAATCATATGTCATGATTGTTTTATTTATAAGAAGCGTCGATTTCTTCTCGATTTCCTCATAATATTGAATTATGGTCGAATTACCTTGACGCAGAACAGATAATTCTTGTTCTATAAGGTAAATTGGTCGTTTGTCGGCATACGTAAAATCGAGCCTATTGAAAATTGCCTTAAAGTTCAAAGGTGTATCATAAGAGGATAACACCATATCTGCGGGGCCTTTAATTTTATTTCTTATTATACCCAATGCCTGATAGTGTCTTGAACTTCCAATATGCTTTTCAAAAATTTTATATGCTGAATGGGCGGCTCTCCGCCATGAGACGTATGTCTCAATTTTTCCCTCAAAGTCTGGGACTGTCTACATGGTCCAATGACTCATCACATTTTATGCTAGGGTATATTTCTGCATCTTTAAATATTTCCACCTCGGGTACGGACACTGTTGCTTGATTTAGTTTATTTTCCATGTACTTAAGTTTCTCATCGAACCGTTTTGCTTGTGTTTCGAGTGCAGCATTAACCGCATACTCGATTAGAGCTTTCATATCGGACTGGTTAAACGACATTTTAATAAAGGCTTCAGATGGTTTAAGTGTTTTCTCAATGTTTGCTATTAACTCTTCTAACTCAGTGTCGCTCATAAGACTTTTGCTAGTATTATTTTGTTACGGTAATGTATTGCAAAAATGAATTTTTAAACACTTGTTATATAGGTATTACTACAAAATTCTTGATTTTTTTATTTATGTTTATTTTTGTTCTACATAAGCACTCTACTTACATTTTTTATTATATGTAATATTATTCTAGGTGCTGTTGTTGTTTTTTTGCTGCTACTGCTGTCGTTGCTATAGTTGCTGCTTTTCGTCTTTCGTGCTGCTGTTGCCGCTTCTGGTTTGTTGTTACTGCTGTTGCTGTTACAGTTGTTGTTGTTATTTCATTATTTTAGTTGTTTTTCGTCGCTGTTGTTCGTCTTTTTAGTTTTTGTTTTTATTAGTGTAAGTCCATTGATGTCTATCGACTATCTTGTTTTTTACACTTTAACTTCACTTTTTGACTTTAACTTTGACTTTTACTTTTTTTTTTATTTTTAACTCCTTATTTTCCAGGAGTGAGTTTGAACCACTGGTTGGGCGCCAATTACGAAAAGAAGAGACTTTATTAAAGGAGTCTTTAATCGTTTTATTAGAGTGGCCATTTGTGGCTTCGTTTATTAATGAATTCAAACTAAACTTCTAATTACAAATTGATCTTATAAATACGCTAGCCCTGTCATGATAACTGCAGACCTAGCGTTTCCCACGATGTGGCCCCAGCATCAGTTCCAAGAACTTTCGCTTTCCGTGAGAGTGATATTCAGCTGACGCTGCACGATGACTTGGAACGTTGACCCGTTATGTGTTAACTCGACGCTGCACCATATTTAGGGTGTTGACCCGTTATGTGTTAACTTACATGCATGCACACGCAGACAACGACGTTTGATCAGCAAAATACTGTAAATGTGTGTATACGAAACTGACTGGGTATACATGCATGCACAACGACGATCGTAGACAGCGATCATGGCGCCAAAAAATCAAATAAACAACTACAGGCGACACCTGTGAACGAAAAAACATTGGTGGATGGATTTGACTCGCCATGCGACAACACGGTGATTCAGGCATCAACACCAATGATGCAAACCAGGAAGATGGTGAAAGCAAAGCAACTAGAGCAGCAACATACCGAACCTTGTAACTACAGTGCAAAAGACGACGACGCACAATCGCGGACATCACAGCGTTCGGGTAAAAGAGTGCAACAGCTTCAATGCGAAATACAATTTTTAAAGGAGCAACAACAACTCAAAGAACAACGTACAGCACTGGAATTCAAGGAGCAACAGTTAAATCTGCGACAGCAACTGGCACGAGCACAACTGGAAGATGAATCTATTCCGGATGACGACTATGGACAACATAAGCACGAGCAAAAGTTGGATTACACACGTGAGTGGGTAAGCGGACAGCCGCCAATGTTAGAAGTAAATAATAATAGCAATCAGAATTATATTGAAACATTAATGACACGACAAACTATAACACAAGAGCTACCAGTATTCGCAGGCGATCCAATGGATTGGCCAATTTTTTATGCGGAGTTCACAAACAGTACAAACATTTGTAAATTTACTAATTACGAGAATATAAACCGTTTAAGAAAATCACTTACAGGTCGAGCTAAAGAATCAGTTCAAGCTCTATTACTATTACCGCAAAATGTGGATATAATAATTAATATATTAAAAGATCGATTTGGTGATCCAGCTCACATTATACGCCACATACTAGAACAAGTAAGAAACTTTCCACCCATAAAAGACGAGAAAATGGATAGGTTAATTTAGTTAAATGATCTTATTACAAATTTAATTCATTCTTTATCATCACTAGAGGAAAATGATCATTCAAGAAATCCCACTTTAGTAACAGAACTGATTGAAAAACTGCCTTTGTCACAAAGAATTGCATTTATACAGTATTATCAAGAATCCAATAGTAATGACCCAAAAATATTTCTTTTAAATAAATGGATTGGAAAAAAGGCTAAAGCCGCTCAGTATTTAGGATTTGGGCAAAACAAATCTAAAGAATCGACATTGACAATTTCTAATATATCGCCTCAGCAAAAGACGATTAAATTTTGTAATTTCTGTAAAGTAAATGACCATTATGTAAATTATTGTGACAAATTCAAAAAATTAGATATTGACAAAAGGTGGGAACATATTACAAAAAATCGGCTATGTATTGCATGTTTAGGTAAGAACCATTCAATGAGAGATTGTAAACGAAAAAAAATATGTAACGTTAACAATTGTACGTATTCACATAATGCACTATTGCATAAACAAACAAGTGGAAACGTTGCAGTCGGACGCAACCGACTGCGGCATACTCGATACCAGTATTAAAAATTTTGATCCATCCATGTGGGATGTCAATTGCTATCTTCATACCAAATTTGGTGACTTTAGCTCGAAGTTTGTATAAAGTGGGGAAAGGGGGGCTGGGGGCGGTATGGGTGGAATTGCATCCAAATTTTTGATGCAGATCTTTGTGGAATGTCAATTGCTATCTTCATACCAAATTTGGTGACTCTAGCTCAAAGTTTGTATAAAGTGGGGAAAGGGGGGCTGGAGGCGGTATGGGTGGAATTGCATCCAAATTTTTGATGCAGATCTTTGTGGAATGTCAATTGCTACCTTCATACCAAATTTGGTGACTCTAGCTCAAAGTTTGTATAAAGTGGGGAAAGGGGGGCTGGGGGCGGTATGTTTGGGCGTGGCATCCAAATTTTTGGTGCAGATCTATGTGGGATGTCAATTGCTATCTTCATACCAAATTTGGTGACTCTAGCTCGAAGTTTGTATAAAGTGGGGAAAGGGGGGCTGGGGGCGGTATGGTTGGGCGTGGCATCCAAATTTTTGCTGCAGATCCTTGTGGAATGTCAAATGCTACCTTCATACCAAATTTGGTGACTCTAGCTCAAAGTTTGTGTAAAGTGGGGAAATGGGGGCTGGGGGCGGTATGTTTGGGCGTGGCATCCAAATGTTTGCTGCAGATCCTTGTGGAATGTCAAATGCTACCTTCATACCAAATTTGGTGACTCTAGCTCAAAGTTTGTATAAGGTGGGGAAAGGGGGGCGGAATGGATGGGCTAGGCTCCAAAACTTTGATGCAGATTGTTGGGGGTCGTTGCCAGCTATCTTCCTACCAAATTTGGTGGCTCTAGCTCCACTACTCTGGAATATACACGCATTCCCGTTTTTGACGAAGTGTTGGGGCATCTGGGGGTGGCTAGGGCGGTATTGGTGGGCGTGGCATCCAAACTTTTGGTGCAGTTTTTTGGGGGTCATCATCAGCTAAATTGGCACCAAATTTGGTGGCTCTAGCTCAAAAACTGTGGGAGATATAGGCTTATTTGACTTTGAAATTCGGGGGGTCTGGGGGCGGAATGGGGGGGCGTGGCTCCAAAATTTTTGATGCAGTTTTTTTGGGGTTGCTAGTAGCTATCTTCTTACCAAATTTGGTAGTTCTAGCTGTAAGGATGTGCGAAATATGTGGATTTATCGGTTTTGAGTTATCGAATTTATCGATTTGCCAGCCCCCCAGTTATCGTAGAACCCCCATCTTGACACTTTAATTTACTATCCCATAGATAAAGAGAATTGGAAAGTTTCAAGTCTCTAGCTTGAAGGGTGTGGAAAAAACTTGCATACATACGGACGGACAGACGGACAGACACCATGACGGACATTGCACAAAAACAATATACTCTTTACCTTCGGTATCGAGTATAAAAAGGGATAACATCTAAAAAATGACATTACTTTACATTTACTGTAATTAAGATTTAAAAAATTTACTTTACACCACATTTGAAAGTTGTCTAAATCTCTTTGAAGCTGTTGAGCAACTAGGGGAGTTGCAGCTGACGTGCATAACTTTACATCATCAGCGTACATCAAAACCCGAGAGAACTTTATAACCGATGGAAGATCGTTTATAAAAAAAATAAATAATAAAGGACCAAGATGACTACCCTGAGGAACGCCTGAAGTGACCTGAACCGTCTTGGAAACGGACCCTTTGAATAAAACCCTCTGAGTTCTAAGAGTTAGGTAGTCTTTAATCCAAAGAACTAGAATATTTGAAAAGCCCAAGAGTTCTAGTTTATGTATTAGGAGACGATGATTTACAGAGTCGAAAGCCTTACTAAAATCAGTATAAATAACATCAGTCTGCAATTTGTCCTGAAAACCCTTGATAACAAATGAAGTAAATTCTAACAAATTAGTGGTAGTAGATCTTTGTTTCATAAATCCGTGCTGGCACGGTGAAATAATAGATTTACAAAGGTGTTGAAGATGGGAGGTTATTAATTTTTCAAAAATCTTAGGAATAGCAGACAACTTGGAGATACCCCTATAATTTTGAACATTAGATTTGTTTCCTTTTTATGGAGAGGAATAATAAATGACTCTTTCCAAATTTTTGGAAAGGAGCCTAACTCCAGGGACAAGTTAAACACTTTAAGCAACGGCTTTAAAAGACCATGAGCGCAGTGTCTAAGCACACAGCTTGGCACTCCGTCAGGTCCTGGGGAAAATATAGGTTTCAAAACATGAAGATTATTTAAAAGTGAGTTTTCAGTGATTTTCAGTCCAAAGATGCGATTCGAGCCATTAACCTGATAAGGGTAAGGCAAACCGACTTGAGATTGAAAAGAACTATACGTCGTTTGAAAAAATTGGGCAAATATATTTGCAATCTCCTGTTCAGAATTGGCCTTCGTTTCCTCAAAGAATACCTCCGTTGGGAGTGTCGATGACTTACGCTTCGCATTAACAAAATCAAAAAACCGCTTTGGATCCTGCTGAAACTGTAATCTACACCGAGTCTGGTAATTCTTATATCATTGGTTGTTTAAGATAGCAAAACTTGCACGAGCAATCAAGTAATCAGAATAGGCTACCGATGAGCCGCTTTTTCTAAATCTCTAGTAGAGTTTAGATTTTTGATTTTTGAGAATTGTCAACTCTCGGGTAAACCACACAGGTTTATTAGACCTGTTTAGCTTACCAACCGGGACACATAAATCAAATAAAGAATATAAGGTATTGTAAAAAATACTGACTGCCACGTCCAAGTCGTCAGACTCGTAGAGGGGAGACCAGTCAGTATGGGATAAAAGCAGGGCGAGACCCTCAAAATCAGTTTTCCGAAATTGACGAACTCGACTCAAAGGCATTTTGACATTGCAACGCGTCCGGGAAGGTAAATTAATCAACAGCTCCAACGCAGGATGGTATAAGTCTTCGGGATAAGATATAGGCTGGGAACGGGAAACGGATGAAGATGATGAATCCAAAACAAAAATCAGATCAAGCATTTTATTAAGAGAATTTGGGATAGCATTAATTTGACTCAATGACATCCCAAGTAAGTCGATTAAAAATTCATTCGGGGCCGTGGGAGTCAGGGCACCAGAGTCAGGACAATAAATCCAAGTAGCTTCAGCAATGTTGAAATCACCAAGAACTACAAGAAAATCGCGATCAGAAAGCAAGGCAGAGACAGAATGAATAGCAGATAGATGTGTCTCATAGATAGAGAGATCAGAAGAAGGAGGTATATAGGAACAAGTGATAAAAATGTTAATACCGTAAATATTTAGCTTTACAGCAATAAACTCTATATCAAAAGAACTATTTAATACGACTGTTTCAGAAGGAAAGTCAACATTCACAGCAATAAGCACTCCACCACCACGCCGAAGAGTACGGTCCTTTCTATAAATAGAATATGTACTACATAGAATTTCGGAATTGAGAATGTCTTGCCTTAACCACGTTGCAGTAAAGGCAATGACATGGAAAGGGAAAGAAAGACTATTAAGGTATAAGCTAGTGAGTTTACTACAAAGACCTCTTACATTCTGATAGCCAAGTAAGAAGGAGGATGTTAGTTTTTTGAACTATCAGTAATTGGGAGAGTTACCTTAGAACCAACCACCGGAAGTGTAGATACAATCGGGGGCCGATTTTTTTTTCTTGCAGTATACTCTTTCACAATTATGTGTTCTGGCCAAAATTCTTTGCAGCATATGGTGCAAAAATCTTGATTCGAAACACTGATTTTAAAAGACGAAATGTTCCGATCATAAGCAAATTTGAATTTCTCCACCGTGACATTGGCATTCGATTTGGCCTTGATATAGACCTTGACATCATCTGATGTTAAATCAGGGGGAAGCCTTGAAACAAATATTTGTTTTTTAGGTGGGACAGCAACAAATTTTTTAATTATATCCTCCACTGAGGCTGGTTTGGAAGACTCAGTCTCGGATAATTTAATATTTGGCGCTTTAGGTTTGATAGAGTTTTTTTTGTTGATTAACATCAACACTACTAACCACCAAAGGAACCGAAGGATCGGGATCAGATAAGACAATATCCATGGGAGTTATTGTTATATCATCTAAGTTCTCGATAACTTTAGTAGAAGGGACATGAAGATTTTTATTTACTTTACCCTGTGGTATCGGAGCGTTTGGAGTATTTTCCAACGTCACAGAGCCCGATAACTGCCCAACGTTGGCCTTTTTACTCTTTGGAGAATCCTGTACGAGATTTTTCTCGCTAAGGTTTCTCTGAACCGATGAGAATTTTTCACACAGTTTATTCAACTGGCAGAAAACGCCCTCTAAGCCAAGCTGAGTTTCTATAAAGCTTGCAATGTCTTTTTTTTCTCCAAACATGACCAACACGGCCACTCTAAATTAGTAACCTACAAGGGGTCAGAGATACGGCCATTAATGCCAGCACATTGCTCATGAGCAACATTTGTGCACATCCAGCAGCAGACAAAACCCATTTTTGAGTTAGCGCGGACTTGACAATTCGCATAGCAGCAAACAGACATTTTTATTGAATTTATTAAAAGAATATAAAAGTAAAAAAATTAAAAAAAAAAAAATAAATAAATAAATATAAAAAAATCTCTGCAGAAAATTGTTATTATTAAGATACAGGTCAACCCTAATGTGCAAATAGTAAAGCTACAAACAAAACTTACTTCACAGCTTCACAAACAAAAACGGCGCGAGCGCGACCACCGAAAGCAACAAGCAACGGAGAAAAATTTGACCGCGACCAACACCAACACAAAAGAGCGCGTTAGAGTAAACGATCAAGAAACGGTTTAATGTACTGCAGTGCTTGAAAAAGAGAGAGAGAGTGAGAGAGTGAGCGTAAAAGCACAAAAACAAAACAAAAGCAGGCGGCAGCAAGTTGAGCAAATTGTTCAGTATGCTGGACTGCAGATTGTTGTTGTGCTTGGAAACACTTTAAAACAAATGCAAATTAAATCGTTAATTAAATGTCCACTTTGGGTTTAGGCAAACCGACAAAACACAAAGTCACAAAACTATTCGTTTACACAAATTCGCGAAATTAATAGCAGAAATAAGACGCACAATAGTCAAAAAAGCGAAGCGCATAAAAAAAACACGTCCGTTGCGATGCAAAGCAAGAGCGTAAGTAGTATCTTTTCGTATACTTGGTTTTGCTCAGCAGTAAGGAGTAGCTCATTATTAACAACAAAATGATCGCAATTTTCATAATTTGTTTCTCTATGCTATTTATAATTTTGAAAAATTTCCTCGGATCTGATTGGTAGTGGAAGTCCACAGTAAGTCAAGTTTTGACCACCAATAGACATTACTATGTCTTCAATGTAAATAAGACATTTATTTAATACATAATTCACAATACTTTCATCAATATTTCTGTCTTGTGAAAAATGAAAGGCTCTTAAAATATCTTCTGAGAAACTCTCTTTATAAGAATTCCAAAGTTTCAGAGCATCATACTAACATCATTGCAAAAAGTTCTCGCAGTTTTGTAGGATTTTGACATATGACAGCTTCGGCTATAGTTGAATCCAAGTGCTTATCATCTTCTAGTAATCCTAGAGCTTTACACGCTAATTGAAATGATGCGCATGCTATACCATTAACGGTTTTTAAATTTGAAAATGAAGTTGAGCCTCTTACAAAATGCAGTAAAAGTCTTAAATAGAAACATTCTGTATTATTGGGATGAATAGTGTAAACTCTTCCCAAAGCTGAATCTCTTTTTACTCCAGGAAAATTTGGCACATCATGCCCTTGTTTTCTTCTTTGAAATTCTTTATTGTTCCATGTAAAATACGATGGAACTTCACAATATAGAAGCGTTCTTGCAAACTCATCACGTTTGCATAACTCAAAGAAGGCTAGCAAAGTGGGTTTGGGTGTAATGGTTAACCTGTCAAGTAACTGTTGCGGATTATTGGGGTTAAAATATATTCGTTGACCATTTTCTAAATGAACAGCTAAGTGTTTAATAGCCGGAAAACGTTCATGAATGGGAAATGCAAAGATTCTCCATACCGCTTCTCAGCTACTTATATAACGGCCACTTTCGTACATACTAATTTCATTACGTTGGTCTTCAAGAGTAAATAATGCTTGATCACTGCCCTTGTTAACATATTTACAAATGTATTAAATACACTTTACAGAACTACAATACTCAACATTTATGTGAGCTTCAAATGTTCTCAATAGTACACAGTTATAAGGCACAACCCAACGATTATCTATGCAAGTATCATTTATATTAATTGCATTACCACCATCTTTTATCGCTCTTCTACGATATAGAGATAACTATCTTTTCCAGTCACAGTTTCTTTAAGTAATTGTCGAGGAAACCTTTTGGTACATTTTCCATTTTTCATCCATGGCGATTTATTATTAAATGCACCGCAAGGACCATGAATCATATTTGACTTAACAATGTTAAATAACAAAGGATCCTCAACTGCAATTGGTATTTCGGCACAGATCATTTAATCGATTTTATCAGGTCTTATTTTATTTTCTAAACAAAGTAGAATATGTATATGTGGTAAGCCCCGCTTTTGCCATTCCACAGAGTACATGAAACATTGCACGCTTCCAAACGAAGTAACTTTTGTCAATAGTGACATTAAATCTTTAACTTTTAAATGAAGTTCTCGAGCTATAATATCGTGACGATCATGCGGTTTGAACATGGCGAACTTATGTCATAGCATCTTGAGTCTTTTCATGCATATATCGTGCAGAGCTTGTAAAAGAAGACGGTAAAATTACCATCTGACCAAGTTGGGCTGCGTCATTATCTTGTTGGCCTATTGCATCTTGTAGATGTATAAAGCTATCCGCTCTGAGTTTCGCTTGAGTATAAAAAGACAAGTTCAGACAGAGCAAAGTCCAATAACACACGAAATGTCGAATCAGCAGAATGAAATTGAGAAAAATTGTAACATTAATTACAACCAAAGTAATGTTTTGTTAAAAATAGTCCCAGTCACTCTAGTGGGACCAAAGACGACAGTTAATACGTATGCTCTTTTGGATGAGGCCTCAACAGTTACATTAATAGATCACCAGTTAGCCAATGAATTGGAGTTGGATGAGCCAACGATTCCTTTTAGAATGCAATGGACAAACAATGAAATTTATGAACAGGAAGATTCTAGGGTAGTGAGTCTACGCATTAAAGGTAAACAGAATAACTCTAAAACCTATTTAATGCGTAGAGTTAAAACAGTGTCTACTCTTAACTTACCCTCACAGACAGTAGCGATAAATCATATAGCCGAACAATGGAAGTTTTTGAAAGACTTTGATTCTTGTTCTTATCAAAATGCACAACCCAAAATACTAATAGGTCAAGACAATTGGTCTTTAATAGTAACGCGTAAGCTAAAGCATGAGTCCTATAATGGGCCAGTTAGTAGCAAAACAGACGATTCAATCAGACACATCATATGTTTCATGTAAATGTTCCAAATAACGACAAAGAAAATGACAAGGATGACTTAAATGTTATACATGATCTGGTAAAATCCTTTTGGGCTGTTGAAAGCGAACTAACTTCCTTACGAGATAAGCCAATATCATTAGACGACAAAAGATGTATGCAAATAATTGAGACAACACTTAAAAGAACAGAAGGTAGATTTGAATCCGGATTATTTTGGAAGGAAGAGAGTGCAAAGTTACCAGAAAGTTACAACAATGCTTTCAGTAGACTCTTACTACTGGAAAGGAAAATTGACAAAAATCTGACATACGGAAGAAAATATCAAGAAATGATTGAGTCATATATATCAAAGGGATATATAAAAAAATTAAGTGAGGGTCAAGCGGGCGTATCAACACCATTAACATATTATTTACCTCATTTCGGTGTAGTCAACAGCAACAAGCCAGAAAAGTTAAGAATTGTGTTTGATGCAGCAGCTAAATCTCACGACAGGTGTCTGAATGACTATCTTTTAACGGGAATGGATCTTTATAATGAGTTGTCAACAGTATTGATGAATTTTCGAACTAATAAAATAGCATTTGTTGGAGACATAAAAGAAATGTTTTTGCAGATAAAAGTAATAGAAAAGGATAGACATGCATAACGAATATTATGGCGAGGATATGATCGCCAGAGGATTCCCGATGTATATGAGATACAAGTACTCTTCTTCGGTGCGAAGTGCAGCCCAAGCATCGCACAGCATGTTAGAAATCGAAATGCACTTGATTTTAAAGATCAATTTTCAAAGGCTTGTAAGGAAATTATTTCAAATCATTATATAGATGATTATCTCGGTGGAGTTGAAGATATTTATATATGCAATTAACTTGATAAAATATGTTTCATATGTACATAGTCAGGCAGGATTCCAAATGTGCAACTGGATTTCCAATTCAAAAGAGGTAGTCGAACAGGTAGTCGACCAAATATGTGACAAAAAAAATGATAGAAAAATTAAAAATTTATCGGAAGAGCGAGTTTTGGGTTTAATGTGGGACTTTGAAAAGGATTTTTTTGCCTTTAATTTGAAATTTATCAATAGCCACACTAGCATCTTATCTCTGGGAAAAAAGCCAACCAAACGTGAAGTACTAAAAATCACGATGTCAGTTTTCGATCCGTTGGGTTTTCTCTCCAATTTTTTGATAGCAAACAAGATTTTGTTACAAATAATTTGGGACAGTGGCATAAATTGGGATAATAAGATAACGGATGAACAACATGATATGTGGAAAAAATCTTGTAACAATTTGCAAAAACTTAATGATTTTAAAATTCCACGACAAATGACTGACATGTCGATTGGCAACTGTAATATACAGCTTCATATGTTTTCTGACGCATCCAGGTTAGCCTACGCTTCTTGTGCTTACCTGAGATTTGACAATTGGAACGTGGTAAATTGTGCTTTAGTATTAGCAAAATCGAGAGTTGCACCTCTCAAGCCAATGTCGATTCCGAGACTCGAATTGCAGGGCGCTTTACTTTCTGCACGTCTGAGTAAAGCAATAAAAGAAACGCTTAAAGTAAATATTGACAAGACGTATTTCTGGACTGACGCTGAAACTGTGCTGCACTGGCTTAAATCTAGTAGCAAACGTTTTAAAGTCTTTGTGGCACAGCGATTGGGTGAGATTCAGGAGTTGACAAATGTCTCTGATTGGCGATATGTACCAACGAATTTAAATCCTGCAGACGACGCAACCAAAATTAAAGACATTGACTTTTCACCGAAAAGTATTTGAAAAAAGATAGTGCTGAATGACCCAAACGCAAATTGTGTGAGAAAACAGATAATGAAAGTGTGACATTAGAATACGTAAACGCTACCACAGACGTTGAAAATGGGATAGTATTACCTGATCCCAAAAGATTTTCTAACTGGATGATATTTCTTAGAACAACTGCTTGGGTTCTCAAGTATTTCGAGCGACTCAAGAAACCAAAAGACATTGAACAAAACCCAGAATTGTTACCCCACCACCTTGATAGCGCCGAAAAACTAATTTTCAAGGCAATTCAAAGAAATTGTTATAGCCGGGAAATCAGGTGTTTGACGAAACACATTCCCATCAACAAAAAGAGTAATTTACAATCACTTCCTATATTTATAGCAGAAGATGGATTGTTGCGTTTAAAGGGACGACTGGACAATATTGACGATGACCAATTTGATTTCGATTCAAAGAATCCAATTATTCTACCTAAAGGACATTTAATAGCAGGCTTGATTGTTCAGTATTTTCATGAAAAAAATCATCACTTGGGCACTGAAACAGTAATAGCTAATCTCAGGAAAAAGTTTTGGATAATTAACTGTCGCAACACCGTTAAGAAATGTATTCATAACTGTTAATTTTGTAGAAACATAAAAGCCAAACCTAAAGTACCAATTATCGGCCAGTTACCGATATGTCGACTGGAACCAACTAACAGACCTTTCTTAAAGGTAGGGATTGATTATTTTGGACACATAGAGGTTTTAGTCAATCGTAGTCATGTTAAGAAATACGGAGTTATTTTTACTTGCATGTCAAGTCGAGCCGTACATCTGGAAATAGCCGAAGATTTATCAGCCAATACCTTTATTCATGTGCTGCGACAATTTTCTGGTCGCAGAGGGTTTCCTGAAGAAATATATTCTGATAATGGAACGAATTTTCAAAAAGCAAGTAAGGACATTGTGGCTGTAATAAGACAATGGTCATCAAAACAGTTGACACAATACCTGACCACAAAAAAATGTAAATGGATTTTCAATCCACCATTGAGTCCTCATATGGGTGGAGCGTGGGAAAGACTCATTCAGTCAATAAAGAATTTTGTATCTAACATGTTGAAGGAGCGATATCCAAAAGAGTACGTTTTGAGAACATTATTTTGTGAAATTGAATTTATGATGAATAGCAGACCGCTTTTATATATTCCCTCAAATGCATTAGACTTCGAGCTGTTAACACCAAACGACATTTTAATCGGTCCAAATTTTAGAGACTAATTTTATGCAGACAGTTCGGACAAGGATTTAATTTACCTAAATATATGGAGAGCTTCCCAAAGATTAGCGGATATTTTTTGGAATAAGTGGAAGACCGAATACAGGCAATATTTATTATGTAGTCGTAAGTGGTCAAAGGATGAAGATGCTGTCAAAGAAGGTGACATTGTTTTGTTATTGAATTTTAATCTGCCAAGAAGTTACTGGCCAAAGGGTATAATAACTAAAATCTATCCAGCCACGAACGGCAAAATAAGAATAGTAGACGTTAAAACAAAAACCGGTATATATAAGAGATCAGTTGCTAATTTAATAAAACTTCAAATAAAAAAATGTGAAGTATTGCTGAATGCAATACTTGGGTGGAGAATGGTGATGAAGATATGTTAATTTAAGTTTGTTTATCATTTTTTGTTATCAATGATCAGAGACGATCACATGAATGTATTTTGGTTTACTCGATATATTAAATGAATTGAAGTAATAGTATCGATAATGTTAAATTTAAGCACGATAATCAATAGTCCAAGAGACTTTTTCTTCTTCTAATTTTTGATCTCGCGGCAACAACACGGAAGCGAATGCCATTGAATTTGTATTAATTTTAATCTTTAAAAATATAAGCCATCGTTTGAAAATAAAGAATAAACATATGAAAATAACTGAGATGCTGACTTATTAAAAAATAAATATCGTGTATCTGGAAGTTTGGATACGGGACAAATGAGAAACCGGTCGTTCGAGCCGGATAGTAATATATTTGTGTCTCAGGTAATAGAAACAACATCGCCCATAATGGCGAACATATGTCATAGCATCTTGAGTCTTTTCATGCATGTATCGTGCAGAGCTTGTAAAAGAAGATGGTAAAATTACCATCTGACCAAGTTGAGCTGCTTCAACATCTTGTTGGCCTATTGCATCTTGTAGATGTATATAGCTATCTGCTCTGAGTTTCGCTTGAATGAAGCGAATATAATTTAAGATTTCTGTTTCAATTTTAGCATACATATCAACCAAAAACTGACTAAAAAGGGAACGACAATAAATTAAATAATTTATCTCAGATTGACGAATCGTTATTTTAGAGCTGTAAAAGCTTTACGCAGATATATTTTTTTTGGTTCCTCCTTTTTTAATAATGGATTCCATTGTGGTATATCCACTGAAAAGCCATCTTCCCCATAAGGAAAAAGCAGAGGGTACTGAAAGGCATCGTAAGATCGATGCACCTCACTTATACGATGTAATTTATTATTATGGCTTTCAATAATAATATCGCGCTTTGCAAATTGCTGACCAACAATAACTATAGCTACTTCGCTTAATAGAGGTGCATTGTAAAGCCCTTTGTGTGCACCAGCGGGTGTTCGATCAGCATGTATAACCAATTTATAATCTTTAGTACTTATTGGTATTTTATTGAGAGCCATTTTTAGATCTTTTACATAACGATTATGCTGATGAAACATAAATTGAAGATCCTTTACTACGCTACCATCAACATTTGAAATATTTTTGCAGCGTTGTTGAGCTCTCTTTTCATCATCACTAACAAAATAAATTTGAAGAAACTGCATTTCTTCATTTGGCAAAGGTCGGACACTACCAATTAAGTGATACACTTGTCCATGGACTTTAAAGGTTGACCAACTTTCATTTATAATTTTTGTACTACCAAAAGAAGTCATTTGAAAGCAGCTGTTATACTTTCTCATACGATCAATGAAATGATCATGCTTGGGATGTCCACCCATTATTAAGCTTTTAAGTGGATCAGGCAAACTTTCATTTTGTGAAAGCTTAACTTTTCCTGCCTTGCAACAGATACCCAGAGGCTCACTTTTTCATTTTAAAGCATTACAATGTTTGCATATCAAATTCATACTACCAAGTTGAGTAATTTTATCTGACTTTTAAGCTATATAAAAATCATAGTTTAAGCCAGACTTGGCTTTAAGACTCCATGCACGCAAACGCCTTTCTTGACGTGCATCAGGATTATTAGCCTGATGTCTTCTCACTGCAACTCTATGAGCTTCAGGATTTTTAGCCTGATCTAATCTCACTACAACTCTAATAACATCAGGATTATTAACACGATATCTTTTTTATGCTTCTATGCGCTTATCACTTTTTTTCAAACAAACGTTTTTCTTACCCTTTTTTCTGTTTTGCCGGTGAATCGACTACGTCTTTTAACAGGATTTTTAACATTTTCATTTATACATTCACTTTACGTATCAGAATCTTGAGTTAATACTTCCTCTAAAGGAATATAAACATCAAAATTTCCATTCATTAATGGACCGGTAAAACATGATGCATATTATTTTCGAATGCTTGTAATAAATTTCCATTCTGAAAAACTTAAAAATTAACAGCATAAATTTCTGCTGCTGCTTGAAGCTCACATGCAGTACCATAAGTATATGAGTATGACATATCGCATTCATATTGTTCAGAAGAGCTATAACACTCTCCATTTAAGCTTTTGCTGAAGCAAGCAAAAGTTTTCCTGTTGGTTACAACATGTTCAACAATATTTTGGCGTATTGTGCCATGGAAGCCTTGCTTACCAAATAAAAGGTAGGAAATAGATCTAAAAAGGCAGGCTCCATCACCAATTATGTTCACAACTGAATGCGGCACCATTCGTCCGTCCGTCCGTCCGTATGTATGCGCTATAAGAGACTTCATATGTGGAACATAACTACTTTCAATCTATCGGTTACTATTCTGGTTTCCGATATACATATGGAAGCGATAACGAAAAAATCTCGAATTAAGAAAATTTAAAAAAAGAAGTTGAAACTATGGATAACTTTATAACTCCTGTGAAAATTTGATCCAAATCGGTTAAGAAACACTGGAGATATTTGATATTAAAGCTAAAGTCAAGAAAAACTCACTTCTGCAAGTCATCTTAATACACGGGTTCAAGGTATCTTTTAGTCGGGATTTCTCGACTAAAACCTTCTTACTTGTTTTCAGATTCGCTCGTGCATCGCTCTTCATGTTCGGCGCTAGATGACAAATTATTTTTAAATCGCGCCTTCGTTGTTGGCTATTTCGGCTAATTCTCTTATCTATGCGCGCGCTCTGCAAGTCAAACAAAGAGCGTAGTATCGCTACCTTCTTCACACGCACTGAATCAATGCAAACAAGTGGAAACGTTGCAGTCGGACGCAACCGACTGCGGCATTCTCGATACCAGTATTAAAACCGGTAAAAAGACGCCTGGTTACAAAGGGGTACGGATGCGGAAGGGGTGTACGCTGCCTTAAAGATTCTCCGATGCAGATAAGGATGCCACCAGCTATTTTCCTTCCAAATTTGGTGACTCTAGCTCAAAGATTTTAAAAGGTGGGGAAAGGGGGGCTGGAGGCGGTCTGGGTGGGCGTGGCATCCAATGTTTTGCTGCAGATCTATGTGGAATGTCAATTGCTATCTTCATACCAAATTTGGTGACTCTAGCTCAAAGTTTGTAAATGGTGGGGAAAGGGGGGCTGGGAGCGGTATTGGTGGGCGTTGCATCCAAATTTTTGCTGCAGATCTATGTGGAATGTCAATTGCTATATTCATACCAAATTTGGCGACTCTAGCTGAAAGTTTGTAAAAGGTGGGGAAAAAGGGAACTGGGGGCAGTATGGGTTGGCGTGGCATCCAAAGTTTTCATGCAGATCTTTGTCGAATGTCAATTGCTACCTTCCTACCAAATTTGGTGGCTCTAGCTCCACAACTCTGGAAGATACACGCATTCCCGTTTTTGATGATGCGTTGGGGTGGATAGGGGCAGCTAGGTTAGTATTGGTGGGCGTGGCATCCAAACTTTTGATGCAGTTTTTGGGAGGTCATCACCTCCTATCTTGACACCAAATTTGAAGGCTATAGCTCAAAAACTGTGGGAGAAATAGGCTATTTGACTTTAAAATTGAGGGGGGGGGGGGGGGCTTTTGCCGGCGTGGCTCCGAAATTGATGATGCAGTTTTTTGGGGGTTGCTAGTAGCTATTTTCTTACCAAATTTGGTAGTTCTATCTGTAAGGATGTGTGAAATATGTGGATTTCTCGGTTTTGAGTTATCGAATTTATCGATTTGCCAGCCCCCCAGTTATCGTAGAACTACTATCCAATAGTTAAAGAGAATTGGAAAGTTTCAAGTCTCTAGCTTGAAGGGTGTGGAAAAAACTTGCAACCATACGGACGCACAGACGGACAGACACCATGACGGACATTGCACAAAACCAATATACTCTTTACCGCCGGTATCGAGCATAAAAAGCGCAAACGTTAATTTCACAGAGGTAGGAAACATTCAAATTGCGCATGAAATCGAAAAGAAATTTCAAAAAATTAAAAGAGAAAAAACAAGTAAGAAGGCTCTAGTCGGGAGAGCCCGACTAGAAGATACCCTGAACCCAGTTGCAATAAATAAATTAAATTTATGTAAGACTTTGGTATACTGACCTAACTTCAATCGATTTAATTCGATATCTCCGGTGTTTCTCAACCGATTTGGACGAAATTTTCAGAAAAGTTCTATCATTATCCATTACTTCAACCCTCATTTTTAGATTTTCCAAATTCGATATTTTATTGTTATCGATATTTTGTGTATATCCGAAACCAGAATAGTTATCGATAATTTGAAGCAAACTTGTTCTGCTCATGGTATAGGAGAACTTAAATACAAAATTAGAAGTCTCTAGCTCTTGTAGTCTCTGAGATCTACGCGTTCATACAGACAGACGGACAGACGGACAGACAGACGGACAGACGGACATGGCTATATCGTCTCGGCTGTTGATGCTGATCAAGAATATATATACTTTATAGGGTCGGAGATGCTTCCTTCTGCCTGTTACATACTTTTGCACAAAACCATTATACCCTTATTTACCCATTTTATGGG
>JARNME010000443.1:1122636-1196545 GCA_030179655.1 Scaptomyza flava | reverse complement strand
TAAAAGAATATTCAGACTGCTTAGTTTTATTTGATTTTTAAATGCACTTAAGCAGCGTCTATATAACTATTATATAATATGCAAAATAGAAGACAACTATATATAATGTTGCTTCAATTATTAAGTCTAAAATCGACTTATTTTTCTTGTGTTAAAAACCACAAAAGAAATTAAAATACGTTGATCGTTAATGTTTTAAATTAAATATTTTTTATAACTTATCATTAAAATACGTTCTTTATATAAATTGTATATAAATAATACGAAAATCAGAAAAATAAATAACTCACTGATCCAAAAAGTAACTTTCGATGTTATCCTGTAATACAAACTATATTTAAAAATGAACTGAAACGAAACGTAACTTTCTATCTAAAATAATAAAATAACTAACTAACTATAAACTAAAATGCATAACCAATTCCTAACCATTGTATGTAAAAACATAAAGTGGGAAAGAGTATTACAGTTATTCCTCTACACAACACACACCGAGATCTTACATACAACGCTTGTACTTAAGAGCTAGGTGTAGGTGGTACAAATTAGGCAATGTCATTCCCTTAAATGCAAACTCTTAGTTAGGCTTAACTTAGCTTAGAGAGTGCGGAGGAGGAAGGGATATTAGGATTTATGTTTGACATGCAGAGCGTGCGCACAAAGAGCATTTAAAAACAAACAGCTGATAGAGAAATGACGAAATAACGGAGTCGCGAATTTTTTTTTTTTTCGCAAAGTGTGCGAAGTGCGAGACAAAGATTAGTTGTACCGCACTTTGCATTGCATTCGCTTGCTGCCGTTCATGATGCTTGTGCTCCTGCTGTTGCTGCGGCTGCTTAGTAAAAATGGGTGGTATAGACTTAATTGACTTATTAATTAATAAATGCAATATATAAAAATGTATTATTCATAATACATATTACCTTTCTTATTGGCATTAAATAATTGATAAAAACAATCTGTATAAAAATAAAATTATTTTGTTAATTAAATACCGAAAACAAATTGTTAGCAATGGCTGTTTATGAAATTTTAAAACATAGGGTGTTAAAATTTTGTGCTTTGTATTTCGAAGCAACTTGCAAGTGTTTAGCTTGTATTTTCTTTGCATTTGCCTATTCTCGATGTGTACCCAGAACGCTATTGCTTGGCGAATGACCATTTGATCTACAGACCGGAGGGTATATTGCTTTTGTGCAAATGTATGTAACAGGTAGATGGAAGTATTTCTGACCCAATTATATGTATGTATATATTATATGTATATGCGGTAAGTTCAGTCAATCAATTTTGTAAGATTTTATTTGCAATGCATGCTACTGCTGCTGATGTAGATTACATTTTCTTAAGTTTCTATTTGTTAGTGTGTTTGTTTTTGCACGGTATATATTTGGTGAACATTTTTTTGCTTTCTTTTAGCTTGCTTCAGAAGTCAACAATGTATGCATGCATTTACAATGTATGCGCGCGTTCTGCAAGTCTAACAAAGAGCGTAGTAACGCTACCTTCTTCGCACGCACTGAATTAACGCAAAACATATCTAAGAGGCTGCAGCTAAGTGAATTGCATATTGCCTTTAGCTTTAATTTAGTGTGTGCGGAGGAGTTAGGGTTATTAAACTTTATGATTGACATGCAAAACGCGCACATAAAATAGAGAGTGAACGTAAATGAGCAACATCAAAGGAACATGATCGGAGCGAGATTTGTAATTAGCTGATTATCTTAAGAGCAACACGCGCACTTATTTCAACGCCCTATGCTTGTTCGCAATTGCATATCAATAACATATTAATAATGTTAGTTAGTTTTGTCTAAGTTATATAAGCAGCAAGTAGGCAAATCCACCCCCATAAAATATTCTGGTGTGGGTAATTTTTTTAGACGCACCAAGTTTTGTTTTGTTGTTTTTGTTTTTTTAAATCAATCACACCAACAAAAAGTAGCAGTGCGGGCCCAACAACAACAACAACAACAAACGCTTCTTGCAAGTGTATGAACCTTTTTTTTATGACACTTTGCTTGCGGGACTCAAAGGCGTCATTGCCCATTGTTTTGTTTTTGTATTCTCGTTCGCGATCGAGATCTCAGCTTGTCCGACAATCAGGCGACAGTAGTGGAATGGGTAATTGTTGTAATTATTTTATTATCTTAAGAGCAACACGCGCACTTATATGAACGCCCTATGCTTGTTCGAAATTGCATATCAATAACATATTAATAATGTTAGTTAGTTTTGTCTAAGACTGCGTACACACGGTGCCTTTTTAACGCTGCAACTTTAAGCTTGTTGGCAAGGGAGGTGAGGAAAGCAGTGTTGGTAAAAAGTTGCACTATGACGAAGACGTGCAACTCTTAACGCGCGTTCCCTTTTGTGCTTATTCCGATATGTTGCCTGCAGGGTTGTAATTTTCAATAATCACTTGGCTTCAGGGTTTTTTATTTCGATAATTATTTACAATTACGGTTATATGTTGTTTTTGTTCAAAGTTACATAGCATAAAAGAAAGTATGTGGACTCAAGCGAACACGGAATTGTTGCTGTCAAATTATGAGCAGTACGAAAATCTTTATAATGTACGCCATATTGATTATAAGGATCGCATTAAGCGTGAAACCTCTTTAAATGCAATATGCGATGCATTAAAAGGATCAGTGCCAAATATAAGCCCGGCGGACATTCGTCGAAAAATACACACTTTGCGTACGCAATTTATGAAAGAGGAAGCTAAGGTCCGAGCATCAAAGAAGAGTGGGATTGGGCGCGAAGACATTTATGTGCCAACGCTTTGGTTTTACAATAATTTGCAATTTTTGCGCTCCTACGTCGTGCCTCGGGAGTCGACATCCAACATTCACTCGGTAATTAAGAATGCAAAGATAGCATTAAATGATTTAAAAACCTATTACTTTGCAGGAAGAAAACGAGAATGAAATCTCGATTTGTGACGACCTGGCCGGCACAGATGACTCTTCGTCGTCCCCATCATATGTATTAAAAAGAAGAAAGGTATGTATAAAAACTACAATAACTTCAAAAGACTTTTTAAAACAATAATATTTCCTTTTTTATTTTTAGATTACAGCATCGAACCTTAGCCAAAAAATCAAATCAAAATCAAGCAATTAGTTGCCTCTCGGTTGGCTGAAAAAAAAAATACGGTTGGCTGGGACAACAAGTTGTCAGCGATATAGAAACAATCACCGACGAGAGGATCCGGCGTGATGTTATTTTCAAAATACAATCGGATCTTCACGAAGCTATTTCCAAAGATATAAAGCAAAGAGAAATGAAGAGTCCGGTGCTGTTTGAAGCAATCGACGAGGCGTCAACGGATGATATAATTGAATTTGATGGGGATTATTCGTTATAAATAAATAATAATGTCGAAAATCCACAATTAGTCATGTAAAAACTAATTATAAGTACATATTTAATAGCAAAAAAATGTATGTGATTTAATAAGAAATATATTTTATTTATTTTAAATTTTATCATCCTGCCAATCTACTTTGCCTTCATTATTGAAATAGGCCATAAAACCATCCCTAACTCTTTCAGCTGCACCCCTTCCACCTGCTACAGATTCTGGTTGTGATTCTGATACCGCAACTCTCTCATTCGGCGTTAATTGCATGTAAGCAGAATTTTTTGATAAAAGCATATTGTGCAGTAGACAACAAGTCCTGGTAATTAATTCCACATTCTCAACAGACATATTCGTAGTCGTCTGGAATATGCGAAATCTATTTGATAAGATCCCAAAAGAATGTTCCACAACATGTCTTGCTCGTGACAGACGTACGTTAAATATTTTGCGTTCCTTGGCATTGGTATTATAAGCAAACGGCTTTAATAAATGGTTTCCAAGTGGGAACGCATCATCCGAAACAATAACATATGGCAGTTTTCGTCCATTGCCAATGACTTTGTCCGCTGGGAGGGTTTCTCTAGCATTGTCCAAGATGCCCTGCAGGCTGCTGTTGGACAAAACTCCTGCGTCGTGACACCTTCCATTGCATCCTACATCAATGTAGGTGAATCCACAATGTGCATTCACTAGCGCCAACAACACAATGCTGTGCGTCCCTTTATAATTGTAATAATATGAGCCATCTTTTCGCTTCGCTCGGAACTCAATGTGCTTGCCATCTAGGGCTCCCAAGCACAAAGGAAACTGCCATTTTATTGCAAACTGGTCCGAAATCACTTCCCAGTCAGTTTTAGAGGTCGGAAACTGTTTGAAAATTTTTTTTTTTAATGTTAATATGAATATTTATGTATTTTTAACATACCTTCAAAAACTCTCTCTTAAACTTATTCCAAATTGCACTACAGACTTCGGGAACTGCCTTGCCAAGGAATGAAGATGAGAGATTTGTTTGAAAGTTAGTGCTTTTAAAAGTCTCTCCTGTAGCAAGGAACCGCAAAGTAGCGGCCAATTTTTCATTCGGAGGAATACTTGTCCTCATAAAAGTTTCCTTCTTGCTTATCTCGCTGGCAACACCCGACAAAATGATATTAAAAGTTTCTTCGTTCATACGAATATATTCAAAAAAAGATGAGCCGTCAAATTTTAACTTTTTCATAAGAAAGTTAAAAGACCCACTGGTTGGCCGACTTTTCCGCCAGTCTTTTATCCACTCTTTCCTTTCCTTTTTTTTGGAAGCGGTTTCAACGCAATCCAACATATCCAAAACGATGTCCACTTCTTCAGAATTCGTGAAATCAATTGCTTCCACTGCAAGCATTGTAACATCTAAAAGTTCTTCAGCAATTTTGTAATTTTCACTCATTTTTTTATTTTATTTGACGCTCTGTGCAATTTGAGCTATAAACCGATAATCAAAATATATCAGTGCGGCGCAATCGAAAATTTTATCGAAAAGAAGCAGCAACTAAAAAGCATCGTGTGTGTGTGAGTTGCAACTCGAAGCAACTTTCAAAAGAAAATCAACAAGAATGCATGCGTTAAAAAAGCACCGTGTGTACGCAGTCTAAGTTATATAAGCAGCAATTGGGCGAATCCACGCCCATAACATATTCTGGTGTGGGAAATTTTTCTAGACGCACCAAGTTTTGTTATGTTGTTGTTGTTTTTTACATGCTTTTATTTAACTTGACTTGTCTGTCTGTCTGTTTGTACCGGAATCTTGTAAGCAAATTTTTACCAAGTTCCCGACTAGCTAGAGCTCTGAATTTTTCACCAAAGATGTGTTTCAGATGACAATACATGTTTTTAAAGTTTTTGGCACGATAAAATAAGTAATATTATGTAAAAACCACGAAAATCAGTTTTTCTTTTGCTTAAATTACTAAATTGGCTGACATAATTGACGAGCTTTGGTGGCATAGAGACAAAACTGCCGCTTCACAGGCCGAAGGTCATGGGTTCGATCTCCGACCGAGACATATTTTTTTTGTGTTATTTTTATACTCGATACCAAAGGTAAAGAGTATATTGGGTTTGTGCAATGTCCGTCATGGTGTCTGTCCGTCTGTCCGTCTGTATGAACGCAACTTTTTTCCACACCCTTCAAGCTAGAGACTTGAAACTTTCCAATTCTCTTTATCTATGGGATAGTAAATTAAAGTGTCAAGATGGGGGTTCTACGATAACTGGGCGGCTCGCAAATCGATAAATTCGATAACTCAAAACCGATAAATCCACATATTTCGCACATCCTTACAGCTAGAACTACCAAATTTGGTGAGAAGATAGCTACTAGCAACTCCCAAAAAACTGCATCAAAAATTTTGGAGCCCCGCCTACCCATTCCGCCCCCAGCCCCCCGCATTTTAAAGTCAAAAAAGCCTATATCTCCCACAGTTTTTGAGCTATAGCCACCAAATTTGGTGGCAAGATAGGTGATGATGACCCCCCAAAAACTGCATCCAAAGTTTGGATGCCACGCCCACCAATACCGCACTAGCCACCCCCATCTGCCCCAACGCTTCGTCAAAAACGGGAATGCGTGTATCTTCCAGAGTAGTGGAGCTAGAGCCCTCAAATTTGGTAGGAAGATAGCTGGCAACAACCCCAAAAGAATTGCATCAAAGTTTTGGAGCCACGCCCACCCATTCCGCCCCCCTTTCCCCACCATTTACAAACTTTGAGCTAGAGTCACCAAATTTGGTATGAAGGTAGCATTTGACATTCCACAAGGATCTGCAGCAAAAATTTTGATGCCACGCCCAACCATACCGCCCCCAGCCCCCCCTTTCCCAATTTTATACAAACTTCGAGCTAGAGTCACCAAATTTGGTATGAAGATAGCAATTGACATCCCACATGGATCGGCAGCAAAAATTTGAATGCCACGCCCACCCATACCGCCCCCAAGCCCCATAGCCCCCCTTTCACCACCTTTTACATGCTTCGAGCTAGAGTCACCAAATTTGGTAGGAAGATAGCTGACAACAACCCCCAACAATCTGCATCAAAGTTTTGGAGCCACGCGCACCCCTTCCACCCCCTTTCCACACCTTTTACAGTCTTTGAGTCTAGAGTCACCAAATTTGGTATGAAGATAGCAATTGACATTTCATAAATATCTGCAGCAAAGATTTGGATGCCACGCCCACCCACACTGCCCCCAGCCCCTCTTTCCCCACTTTTTACAAACTTTCAGCTAGAGTCACCAAATTTGGAAGGAAGATAGTTGGTTGCATCCCTATCTGCATCGGAGAAACTTTAAGGCAGCGTACACCCCTGCCCCATCCGTACCCCTTTGCAATCAGGCCTCTTTTTACCTGTTTTAATACTGGTATCGAGTATGCCGCAGTCGGTTGCGTCCGACTGCAACGTTTCCACTTGTTTATTATATAAACCTTTTTAAACTATCGATTACATATGTATGCAAGAATGCAGTGCGGGCCCAACAACAACACCTACAACAACAACAAACGCTACTTGGGTCGTAAATTAATTGTCAAAGGCACACAAATTTGAAAAAAAAAGAAAAATAATGTGCACTGTGCGAAGTGATACATGTACATAAAATTATGAAAATTATTTTCTAGCGCATTGTAACTTAATTGTGTATGCACTTATTCATTAAAAAGCGGAAATCCGATTCTTTTTTGCAAGTGTAAGAACCTTTTTTTTATGACTTTGCTTGTGCGACGCGAAGGCGTCACTGCGCATTTGTTTTGTTTTTGTATTCTCGCTCGCGATCAAACCCTCAGCTTGTGCGACAATCAGGCGACAGTAGTGGAATGGGTACTTGTTGTAATTGTAATTTGTTTTTTAAAATGGGTAAAAAGTGCTCCAAATCGTATGGGAGGTACTTGAAGGAGTCGTCCAAATAAAAATTCCCTTCTAAGTGCTCACCTCCTACCTGCATGGAAAATTGTGTGAAGATTTCATCCTTCTAGCTCTTTTTGTTTAGGCTGTGGCTCTTCCATTATCATCAGGACAAACTCTTTTACATATAGAGAGATAAAGGGTAAAAAAACATTACAAGTTTTTGACCAGCTTTCAAAAAATACGACTCGAAAAATACTCGCTTTTGATTCGAAAAACAACTCAATAATTAGTGAAAACTGCTGTAGTATACGACCTTTCAAAATGAGTCACCAACGCCAACCAATATATAACACAAAAATATCATTTGTCATCAAAAAAATAGTTCATAAATGTTTACTTTTAATCAGATGGTGACTCGAAAAACACTCGTTTGTCATTCAAAATGCTTGCTGGATAGTAAACCGACGCACACACTCAAGCAAAACACACAAAAACACGCATATATACGCAAAGGAGACTTTTGCGATTGTGCTCACCCAAAACTCTCCTCAGAAGACACGAGTAAAACGAAAACGAAAAAAACTGTCTTTGCTTGAGCATTCCACTCATTGATCAAGAACAGAAAAGACTGTATTTTCTCGCTCGCTTTTTATACCCTTTACCCATAAAATGGGTAAATAAGGGTATAATGGTTTTGTGCAAAAGTATGTAACAGGCAGAAGGAAGCATCTCCGACCCTATAAAGTATATATATTCTTGATCAGCATCAACAGCCGAGACGATATAGCCATGTCCGTCTGTCCGTCTGTCAGTCCGTCTGTCCGTTTGTCCGTCTGTCCGTCTGTATGAACGCGTGGATCTCAGAGACTACAAGAGCTTAAGACTTCTGCTTTTGTATTTAAGTTCTCCTATACCATGAGCAGAACAAGTTTGCTTCAAATTATCGATAACTATTCTGGTTTCCGATATACACATAATATCGATAACAATAAAATATCGAATTTGGAAAATCTAAAAATGAGGGTTGAAGTAATGGATAATGATAGAACTTTTCTGAAAATTTCGTCCAAATCGGTTAACACCGGAGATATCGAATTTAATCGATTGAAGTTAAGTCAGTATACCAAAGTCTTACATAAATTTAATTTATTTATTGCAACTGGGTTCAGGGTATCTTCTAGTCGGGCACTCCCGACTAGAGCCTTCTTACTTGTTTCATTATGTCCGAATGAGAGTGGTTTTTTTAAGGCAGTCTGAAAGTGTCGAGACTTTCTTGCGAGCCCTCACACCTACCCATCTTCATCCCTTCCCCAATATCTCACTCCGGGCTGGAATTAAGTGTCATTCGAACCGTGCCGAAAGTCAACCTGGCCGGGGGCCCGGATCAAAAACTAGCCCAGTCGCTAACGGTGAGCTTAGGCAGATGGCGACCGCCTGGTCTCATTAGCCATACCCGGGTACTGCGGATCTCGGCCCGGGTGGACCTTATATTTTTCCGCAACTCGTGGGAACATGAAAGAATCAAAAAGTAATAAAAAGAATTTAGGTGTGCAGTAAGATACCCCTGCTGCCAGTGTCGCGAGACACTTTGAGGACCGCCTCCTTGACGAGGAGCGGCCCTCCAATTTGGGACCACCCCCACGGCACCCTAACCAGGCGCAGCCAAGAAGAAGTCCACAGGCGGCAATGGACACAACGCGCTCACAACCGACGACGAGGGAAGCCCCACGTCACCGTGCACACTTGTTCCTGTTGTATGGGGAGGGCGGCCAAAAATACTTCTAGTTGAGGTAGAGGCTTGAAACTTACCACAAAATTTTTACAAATTTATGGTAAGATCATGTATAAAAATCAGGCAGATCGGACCACTATAGCATATAGCTGTCATATGAACGATCGGTTTTGATAACAAAAATAATAGACCAAAACAAATAGAGTGGTCGATTTTCGGTTTGAAACTTTTTCATTTTATAAGTATTAGATTAAATTTAAAATTTTATAAAAGGGGGCGTGGTTTATTATCAGTACGTTTTTTAGGTTTATACTGAATCCAAAATGATGCAATTTATTTTACATATGTATCCAATACATTTCGTAAGCTCGCTCATCTCGGGCACATAGCCGATATTTTCAATATTGCTTTGCACATGATCCAAAGCCTTCTGTAACTATTCTGCTTTGGTACCTATTTCGGTGCACCAACGATTGAAAATGTATAATCGTGTAAAGACACAGCGATAAGAGTTGGCTTCTAAGAACAAATTAAAACAAGTAAGAAGGCTCAAGTCAGGAGAGTCCGACAAGAAGATACCCTGAACCCAATTGCAATAAATTAATTAAATTTATAACTGACTTTGGTATACTGACTTAACTTCCATCGATTAAATTCGATATCTCCGGTGTTTCTTAACCACTTTGGACGAAATTTTCAGAAAAAATCTTTCATTACCCATTATTTCAACCCCCACATTTTCATTTTCCGAATTCGATATTTTTTGTAATCGATTCCATGTTTATATCGGAAACCAGAATAGTGATCGATGATTTAAAACAAACTTTTTCTGCTTATGGTATAGGAGAACTTATATTGAAAATCTCAAAACTCTAGCTCTGTAGTCTTAGAGATCCACGTGTTCATATAGACGGACAGACAGACTGTCGGACAGACACCCAGACGGACAGACGGACATGGCTTTATCGTCTCGACTGTTGTTGCTGATTAAGAATATATACTGTAGTATACACATATATAAAGAATACATTGTATTCAGTATCCACATATACATTGAACATCAACACTTGGTTGCTGTATTAACGTAAACAAAAACAACGACACTTTGTCGTTACGTAAACAAGTCAAGCACCCAGCATATTCAAGTGCATATGAAAAATGACCACACAAGAATGTGGCGAGCAGATACAGCACTGCAGAGTCAGCATTCCCATGCTTTGACTGCGCGTGCACACATACATATATATTTATAATACACTCTCTCAATCTCCCGCTTGTAGCTGTTAACCGATAACAGCATAAGAATACCAAAGTTAATCATAAATCTAAGAACAGAATTGTAACAGAGAAATCATTCAATAAATGAACGCTAAACGAAACAGTTATCTGCGATCTCTACAGTTATGCACTCTGTTAACTTGCGATAGGCCTAACTCCAGTAGGCCATCGATAAAATCATCAGAAGTGACTGGTAATACCGCCGAAGAAGTGTCATTTACAGACCATACAACATGTGGCAGATTAAAATCACCAACCACTATCAGATTATCCATATCTGTCAAAAATTACGAAACAAGTTGCAGGGCACTCAGATGGGATGAGTAAATGTTAATATCAGAATGAGGAGGAATATAAGAGCAAGTAACATAAAGTGATCGGCCGTTTAGTAATATTTTAACACATAAAAACTCTATGTCCGGAAGATGCTGAGAAAGAATCTGTTCAGAGGAAATACAGGAGTCAACAGCAATGAGAACACCACCCCCTTGCGGGAAGTGCGATCGCATCTGTACAAGTTATATTTAGAAGGAAAAATGGAATAATCAGAAATATCAGGTTTTAACCAGGTTTCCGTGAGTGCTACTATATGTGAATCAAATGATAAGCTGTTAACATATAATTTAGAAAGTTTAGTGTTAAGGCCTCTAACATTTTGATAGGCCAAGCTAATTACTTCAGTTAGTTTTTTGCCGCCGAGGTGGAGGCAACAGGATAGCCAACAGGCGGTGTGCTATTGATCCTAATACCATTATTGTTATTAATTCGCCTATTCGTATACTCCTTAACGACAAGCTGCGGCGGCCAAAACTTTTCAGAGAAAATTGTCGAAAAAAGTTCAGGCGGTACACCCAACTTGAAAGAAGATATACTTCTGGCATGTTTAAATTTAAACTTTTCAACAACAATAAGAGGGGAATCGATTTTACTTTTAACACATGCTGCAACATCATCCGATGACGTATCGGATGCCAGCCTAGACACAAAAACAAATTTATTTAGTGGCACAACAACCAGAGGCTTGTGTGCCCCAATTGTAACGCCAGTAGAGTCAATAGGCACACTAGCTGTTGGACCGGAAGACTCACTAATAGGATCGCAAATTATGTTATTAGTGGCAAGGTTATTGCTAAGATTCCTTGACGGGGAGTTAAATAAAATTAATGAGCTAGCAATAGTACCCATGGGGGGATTATTGCTAGGCACCAGAAGCGGTTTAGTGGGCAGGACAGGTGGGACACTTATCGGATTAGGTCCCGAAGTCTTTTTACGCTTCGGGGATACAGTTATCACTTTGCCTTTATTGAAATTGGACTCAAGCTGCTCGAAAGACTTTTCCAGGTTATTAAAAGCAAGGTGCATAGCTTTAAAGCCTTCGTGAGTCTGCCTCATAAATTGTGAAGATTCTTTCACCGCCTCTTTACAAGACCCACAATACCATTTAAGGCCTGTGTCAGCAAGCAGACATTCCCTGGTTTTGGCTGTAAAGCCAACACATTTCATGTGGATGATGTTGTCACATAGACCACACAAAATAAAATCTTGGTTGGTTGAACCAACCAATTTGCAATTTTCACTGCAACAGACAAGCATCATGAAGCAATATGCTTTAGCAAAAAAAGTTATGGTGCAGGTATGTGTAAGTTAAAACGTATCAATGCAAAGAGCACGATAAAACGGTAAAAATCATCGTAAGCAGTTATAACAACAAGAACGACTGATAAGAGCGGTCGAGAGCGGGGAGGACTGACGTTGGAAAGCGAGAGCAAGAAAATAGACAAAGTGATTGGCGTTAGCAGACGAAAATACAGAATATATAAAAGCAAATATAAGTATGTATGGATGTACGTGTGTTTTCTGTAATTTTAAGCAATGCAGCGGCTGTTCAACCTTAAATAAAATCAAATACTAAGCCGGCAGTCTTATAACTATACACGTAAATAGTATTTACTAAATACATACAAAGTACACTTGCGATTACTTCACTAAATGTTTACAAATGTTACCAATGAAAACACCAACGAAAGTGAAGATGGTGTTGAGTTTACATGGCGACCGTGACTCGGAATGAGACTTAAAAAAACCCAAATTAATTCAAAAGTGAACAACAAGAGCTGCAAAAGTGAACGACAACAGCAACATCAGCAACGGCAACAACAATAACGGCAGCAATGGCGGATATCAAAAACATAAAGTCTGAGTGAGTAGAGTGCGAGTAGTGGGTATTTGCGGAGGCCTAAAGAATAAAATAAACAAAAGAATAGCACACATTAAGTGGCTTTTATACACAAAAACGCCGCCTCCCGCGTGGACAACTGCACAAAAATTGCAGACCGAGCTTGACTATCTGAAAAAAAGTCTCGAAGAGCGAAAGCCAATACACGCAACTCACTCAGCTAATATACAAGTAATAAATAAAATCAAACTAATTAAACCTCCATCCCAAAAGACATTGCCGAGAAAGCCAGACACTTGCCCGAACGACTGTCCTGGACCTCTATATAGTGCTGTATGCAAATTCACTTGCATGAAACCAACAACCAGTGCGAATACCGGTACCGGCACCGCCTGAGCTCATAGGCCATAACAACTGAAGCTGTAAAAAGATCAAGCGCGAGAGGCACACGGCCGCTTGCGCCTTCGAAGGAGCGTCAGCGAGGCTAAAACAGCGACGACCAGCTGACGCAAACGACGACTGGAACATGGTTCATCAAAAGCAGATTAAAAACAAGTGGAAACGTTGCAGTCGGACGCAACCGACTGCGGTATACTCGATACCAGTATTAAAAATTTTGATGCCCATCCATGTGGGATGTCAATTGCTATCTTCATACCAAATTTGGTGACTCTAGCTCGAAGTTTGTATTAAATGGGGAAAGGGGGGCTGGGGGCGGTATGGGTGGAATATCATCCAAATTTTTGATGCAGATCTTTGTGGAATGTCAATTGCTACCTTCATACCAAATTTGGTGACTCTAGCTCAAAGTTTGTAAAAGTGGGGAAAGGGGGGCTGGGGGCGGTATGGTTGGGCGTGGCATCCAAATTTTTGCTGCAGATCCTTGTGGAATGTCAAATGCTACCTTCATACAAAATTTGGTGACTCTAGCTCAAAGTTTGTATAAAGAAGGGAAAGGGGGGCTGGGGGCGGTATGGTTGGGCGTGGCATCCAAATTTTTTCTGCAGATCCTTGTGGATTGTCAAATGCTACCTTCATACCAAATTTGGTGACTCTAGTTCGAAGCATGTAAAAGGTGGTGACAGGGGGGCTATGGGGCTTGGGGCGGTATGGTTGGGCGTGGCATTCAAATTTTTGCTGCAGATCCTTGTGGAATGTCAAATGCTACCTTCATACCAAATTTGGTGACTCTAGCTCAAAGTTTGTATAAGGTGGGGAGAGGGGGGCTATGGGGCTGGGGGCGGTATGGTTGGGCGTGGCATCCAAATTTTTGCTGCAGATCCTTGTGGAATGTCAAATGCTACCTTCATACCAAATTTGGTGACTCTAGCTCAAAGTTTGTATAAGGTGGGGAAAGGGGGGCGGAATGGATGGGCTAGGCTCCAAAACTTTGATGCAGATTGTTGGGGGTCGTTGCCAGCTATCTTCCTACCAAATTTGGTGGCTCTAGCTCCACTACTCTGGAATATACACGCATTCCCGTTTTTGACGAAGCGTATAATATATAAAATTAAAATGAACTCTCCTAATTGCAAACGGTTCCGTGGGATAAACTTTTCGCTTTCTGAGGAGCATTTGTTGGTGGAACTAGTGGAGTCGAATCAGCATATTTTAGAGTGCAACAAGAGCGACGCCGTTACGTGGAAGCAGAAGGACGAAGCCTGGCAGAAACTTGCTGCTCAGTTCACTGCGCAAACTGGTGTTAGTCGTTCGTGGAAAGCCTTGAAGGACAAATATGCTGTGCGATGCCATTTTTCTTTAATAACAAAATAAATATACAATTCAAGGGACAGCTGTTTGGTTTATCGATGATTCTTATCGATATATCGTGACTTTAACGCGCTATAAATTTTAACCGACTCCCAGCCTTCCGGTTAGTTTGTTTCTCATATACTCCTAACCGAACATTGAACAACTCAAATTCGACTAAACTTAGAATAAGTTGACTAACCGGACATTGAAATATTGGGCCTTAGTTTGTTTCTCATATACTCCTAACCGAACATTGAACAACTCAAATTCGACTAAACTTAGAATAAGTTGACTAACCGGACATTGAAATATTGGGCCTAAGTCTAGATTTTTGCTTCGCCCAGCGATGTTGCACACACATTAAATATTTATTTGTATGCTAAACACAGTGCAGTGCGTGGCCGTTTTCTTAATTCTCTTTTGCACATGCTATGCCGAGCGTTTTCTTGTGTTGCTTCTGCTTTAGAATTTAGGCAAATGGCTTGGGCAAATGGACGTGTGGAATACACTTTCGCAATTTTTAGGCATCGCAGCATAGCTGTATGGTGGTTGCGATGACAAAATGATTGGGAAAGAGTCATATAGCTGAAAACATGAAAGAGTATGTATGACCAGCAATGCAAAACTGATAATTGCCTCCTTATTTTACTAGACGCTTGTTAATTTTGCTGTTCGCCTGATCAGCATATGTTCGATGAGCACCAAAACTGCCTTGGAAGTATTGTTCTTCTGGTTTTTCTTGGGTTTTTTGTATGCAAATAATACAAATAAAATAAAATTTGTCTGTTTAGTGTTTGCCGAAATTCATATTAGTTGAGAAAGGTCAATGAATTGCCTGGCAAATGGTACGCATACATTAAAATATGGAAATGCATAGAGACAGGGACACACACATGCTTATGGTACCTAGCTTTTCTGCTAGCAAAAATCAAAAATCAATTCCTGGCTACCTCCAAAACTGCATACATATATATTAGAAAATCGCAGGCGCATACACACAGTATAGATGGCTGGTTGTGCTATCAACAAAAATGTTATAGCAAAGTTGGGAAGCGAAATGGCTGGCGAATGACACACGAAGCACGAGAGAAACCCGAAGTGCGCTCTCAGAGCGAGTAGTAGCTACGCTTAAGGCCCATTTACTCTTGACTTAACTTAACTTAACTTAACGTAAGAGTCAGCTGACTCAATCTGCCTTATGGCTGTCAATGTTAGCGTTTACTCTCAACTTAACGTAACTTAACTTAATTCTGAACCTGCAGGTTGCAGATTCTTACGTTAAGTTCTTAAGTTGAACAGTGTTGATTAATGTGAAAATCAAACAGCTTATCAAAAACTGTGATGCAAAACGTTTAACGCTCTTTACAAAATGTTTACAAAATCAAACAATGAAATGGATGAACATAAGCTAATTATTTTAGTAGAAAATCATGCTTTGTTGTATGATAAAAAGTCAAAAGACTATAAAAATATAATTAAAAAAAGAGAAGTGTGGGCTGCAATTGCCAAGAAACTTTGTTGCAATGGTTAGTATATTGATAAAAATTGTTGAATTTGGTTTTGCATTGATATGTTTGTTTGTTAAAGTTGATATCTGTGAAAGGCGTTGGACTACCCTGAGAGAGCGATTTGCGAAGGAGTTGAGGATAGTGGAACCCTCAGGTAGTGGAGTTGGGACTTCGTCGGAATGGCTGCATTTCCAAAGTTTGCAGTTTTTAAAAAACCATTTGCAGAGACGCCGGTAATTAGTTATTTAAAATTTGTTTTTATTTTTTTTTTGTACAGTACTTTTATTGTTTAGGCAAAGGTCAAATTTCAAGAAGTCTGAGGAGTCGCTGCCAACATGTTTTGAAAATGATGACGTGTTCTCCTCAACCCCACTTATTTATGATACTTTCATGGAATCTCCACCAGAATTTTTAGATAATGCACTTGCACCTGAACCTGTACCTGTGGCATCGCTACATCCGTCGAAAAAACGCAAGACAAACACCACCGTGGACGATAATTTGTCAGAGGCAACAGCAGCGTTCAAGGATTTTTGCGAGTCCATGAAGCAGCAAGAAGCTGTGGATGAAGTGGCAGCAAGTTTTGGCAATATTGTTAAAAAAAACGTTGTCGGCAATGTCTCCCAATAAAAATTTAATGTTGGAACGAAAATCTTGCAATTATTGTCCGACTATCAATAAATTGAAACAAAATTAAATTATCCTTGTTTTATTTTAATTTTCTCATAAAGTTAAACATTTTATTTTGGTTGAAACGAAACTGCTCCTTCATTCATTAAATAGCTACGCAATTTGTTTCTCAGCGTCATGGCATAGTTGGAGCTCCTGCGGCTATGTGACATGTACTCACGAACCCTATTGCAGGACTGCATTTCAGTTCGCCAGCCACCCAATATAATGCTGTTGTCAGACGCATCTTGGTCAACAAACGAAGGAGGACAATACCAACGATCCAAATCATTTAACATAATAAAATTATGTAATGCGACACACGTCATAACAACCTTTTCACATTATCTGGCATGAACTCCAACGTATTATTCAAAATGCGCCACCGTGCGGTCAGTATACCAAAACTGTTTTCAATAGTTCGCCGTGCCCTTGATATTCTGTAGTTGTAAACATTGTCTTCAAGCGACAATGTTACCCCTGAACGTGCTGGAGAAATTGGCTACATCAAATTTTTTCTTAACGGGAAAGCAGCATCGCCAACAAAAAAATGCGGGAATGGTTCTGTGTCGCTACAATTGGGTAGAGGTTTGCTTGGCGGCAATGGTAATGTTCCGTCTAAAAGTTTTCTACCAAAATCGGATACGCTGAAAACACCTGTTAAACATAATTACATTTTAATTATTTAGGGTTACACAAGAAATGAATGTGCATTAAATACCTGCATCATTTTCACTGCCATAGCTTCCCACACTAGTAGCAATGAAAGTGTATCGAGCATCGCAGACCGCCATTAAAACTATACTAAATGTTTTTTTATAATTGAAATACATGCTGCCACTATTGTTTGGGCACTTTATTGCGATGTGCTTTCCATCCACTGCACCAACGCAATTCGGCAAGTTCCATAAACTTTCAAAATCAGCCGCAATGTCTTTATATTGCGACTCGGTTGGAGGTGACAGATACATGCCTGAAAAAACGCATTGGTAAAAAAAACATTTTAAGTATTAAGTAAGGTACATGCATTATTGAACAACTACCTGAAAGCACATCCCATAAAGCTTCGCAAGTTCCAAAAATAATTTTCCATATAGTCGTTTTACCAAGTTTGTGACTCCAAGCAATCGATTGCAAACTTGTGCCATGAGATAAAAATCTTTAAAATAAACAATTATAACAAATAAAGTACATACACATAATATACATATATATATATGAAAACAAGTGGAAACGTTGCAGTCGGACGCAACCGACTGCGGTATACTCGATACCAGTATTAACAAGTGAAAACGTTGCAGTCGGACGCAACCGACTGCGGTATACTCGATACCAGTATTAAAAATTTTGATGCCCATCCATGTGGGATGTTAATTGCTTTCTTCATACCAAATTTGGTGACTCTAGCTCGAAGTTTGTATAAAGTGGGGAAAGGGGGGCTGGGGGCGGTATGGGTGGAATTGCATCCAAATTTTTGATGCAGATCTTTGTGGAATGTCAATTGCTACCTTCATAACAAATTTGGTGACTCTAGCTCAAAGTTTGTAAAAGTGGGGAAAGAGGGGCTGGGGGCGGTATGGTTGGGCGTGGCATTCAAATTTTGCTGCAGATCCTTGTGGAATGTCAAATGCTACCTTCATACCAAATTTGGTGACTCTAGCTCAAAGTTTGTATAAAGTGGGGAAAGATGGGCTGGGGGCGGTATGGGTGGAATTGCATCCAAATTTTTGATGCAGATCTTTGTGGAATGTCAATTGCTATCTTCATAACAAATTTGGTGACTCTAGCTCAAAGTTTGTAAAAGTGGGGAAAGGGGGGCTGGGGGCGGTATGGTTGGGCGTGGCATTCAAATTTTTGCTGCAGATCCTTGTGGAATGTCATATGCTACCTTCATACCAAATTTGGTGACTCTACCTCAAAGTTTGTATAAGGTGGGGAGTGGGGGCTATGGGGCTGGGGGCGGTATGGTTGGGCGTGGCATCCAAATTTTTGCTGCAGATCCTTGTGGAATGTCAAATGCTACCTTCATACCAAATTTGGTGACTCTAGCTCGAAGCATGTAAAAGGTGGTGAAAGGGGGGCTATGGGGCTTGGGGCGGTATGGGTGGGCGTGGCATTCAAATTTTTGCTGCCGATCCATGTGGGATGTCAATTGCTATCTTCATACCAAATTTGGTGACTCTAGCTCGAAGTTTGTATAAAGTGTGGAAAGGGGGGCTGGGGGCGGTATGGGTGGGCGTGGCATCCAAATTTTTGATGCAGATCTATGTGGAATGTCAATTGCTATCTTCATACAAAATTTGGTGACTCTAGCTCAAAGTTTGTAAAAGGTGGGGAAAGGGGGGTGGAAGGGGTGCGCGTGGCTCCAAAACTTTGATGCAGTTTTTCGGGGGTCGTTGCAAGCTATCTTCCTGCCAAATTTGGTGGCTCTAGCTCCACAACTCTGGAAGATACACGCATTCCCGTTTTTGACGAAGCGTTGGGGTGGATGGGGGCGGCTAGGGTGGAATTGGTGGGCGTGGCATCCAAACTTTTGATGCAGTTTTTGGGGGGTCATCATCACCTATCTTGGCACCAAATTTGGTGGCTCTAGCTCAAGAACTGTGGGAGATATAGCCATTTCTGATTTCAAAATGCGGGGGGGCTGGGGGCGGAATGGGTGGGGGTGGCTCCAAAATTTTGATGCAGTTTTTTGGGGGTCGTTACCAGCTAGCTTTCTACCAAATTTGGAGGCTCTAGCACCACAACTCTGATAGATACACGCATTCCCGTTTTTGACGAAGCGTTGGGGTGGATGGGGGCGGCTAGAGCAGTATCGGTGGGCGCGGCATCCAAACTTTTGATGCAGTTTTTGGGGGGTCATCATCACCTATCTTGGCACAAAATTTGGTGGCTCTAGCTCAAAAACTGTGGGAGATATACGCTTTTTTGACTTTAAATTGCGGGGGGGCTGGGGGCGGAATGGGTGGGCGTGGCTCCAAAATTTTTATGCAGTTTTTTGGGGGTTGCTAGTAGCTATCTGCCCACCAAATTTGGTAGTTCTAGCTGTAAGGATGTGCGAAATATGAGGATTTATCGGTTTTGAGTTATCGAATTTATCGATTTGCCAGCCCCCCAGTTATCGTAGAACCCCCATCTTGACACTTTAATTTACTATCCCATAGATAAAGAGAATTGGAAAGTTTCAAGTCTCTAGCTTGAAGGGTGTGGAAAAAACTTGCGAACGGACAGACGGACGGACACCATGACGGACATTGCACAAACCCAATATACTCTTTACCTTCGGTATCGAGTATAAAAATTTTGATGCCCATCCATGTGGGATGTCAATTGCTATCTTCATACCAAATTGGTGACTCTAGCTCAAAGTTTGTAAAAGTGGGGAAAGGGGGGCTGGGGGCGGTATGGTTGGGCGTGGCATCCAAATTTTTGCTGCAGATCCTTGTGGAATGTCAAATGCTACCTTCATACCAAATTTGGTGACTCTAGCTCAAAGTTTGTATAAAGTGGGGAAATGGGGGCTGGGGGCGGTATGGTTGGGCGTGGCATCCAAATTTTTGCTGCAGATCCTTGTGGAATGTCAAATGCTACCTTCATACCAAATTTGGTGACTCTAGCTCAAAGTTTGTATAAGGTGGGGAAAGGGGGGCGGAATGGATGGGCTAGGCTCCAAAACTTTGATGCAGATTGTTGGGGGTCGTTGCCAGCTATCTTCCTACCAAATTTGGTGGCCCTAGCTCCACTACTCTGGAATATACACGCATTCCCGTTTTTGACGAAGCGTTGGGGCAGATGGGGGTGGCTAGGGCGGTATTGGTGGGCGTGGCATCCAAACTTTTGATGCAGTTTTTGGGGGGTCATCATCATCTATCTTGGCACCAAGTTTGGTGACTCTAGCTAAAAAACTGTGGGAGATATAGGCTTTTCTGATTTCTAAATGCGGGGGGGCTGGGGGCGGGATGGGTGGGCGTGGCTCCAAAACTTTGATGCAGTTCTTTTGTGGTCGTTACCAGCTATCTTCCTACCAAATTTGGTGGCTCTAGCTCCACTACTCTGGAAGATACACGCATTCCCGTTTTTTACGAAGCGTTGGGGCATCTGGGGGCGGCTAGGGCGGTATTGGTGGGCGTGGCATCCAATTTTTTGCTGCAGATCCTTGTGGAATGTCAAATGCTACCTTCATACCAAATTTGGTGACTCTAGCTCAAAGTTTGTATAAAGTGGGGAAATGGGGGCTGGGGGCGGTATGGTTGGGCGTGGCATCCAAATTTTTGCTGCAGATCCTTGTGGAATGTCAAATGCTACCTTGATACCAAATTTGTTGACTCAAGCTCAAAGTTTGTATAAGGTGGGGAGAGGGGGGCTATGGGCTGGGGGCGGTATGGTTGGGCGTGGCATCCAAATTTTTGCTGCAGATCCTTGTGGAATGTCAAATGCTACCTTCATACCAAATTTGGTGACTCTAGTTCGAAGCATGTAAAAGGTGGTGAAAGGGGGGCTATGGAGCTTGTGGCGGTATGGGTGGGCGTGGCATTCAAATTTTTGCTTCCGATCCATGTGGGATGTCAATTGCTCTCTTCATACCAAATTTGGTGACTCTAGCTCGAAGTTTGTATAAAGTGGGGAAAGGGGGGCTGGGGGCGGTATGGTTGGGCGTGGCATCCAAATTTTTGCTGCAGATCCTTGTGGAATGTCAAATGCTACCTTCATACCAAATTTGGTGACTCTAGCTCAAAGTTTGTATAAGGTGGGGAAAGGGGGGCGGAATGGATGGGCTAGGCTCCAAAACTTTGATGCAGATTGTTGGGGGTCGTTGCCAGCTATCTTCCTACCAAATTTGGTGGCCCTAGCTCCACTACTCTGGAATATACACGCATTCCCGTTTTTGACGAAGCGTTGGGGCAGATGGGGGTGGCTAGGGCGGTATTGGTGGGCGTGGCATCCAAACTTTTGATGCAGTTTTTGGGGGGTCATCATCATCTATCTTGGCACCAAGTTTGGTGACTCTAGCTAAAAAACTGTGGGAGATATAGGCTTTTCTGATTTCTAAATGCGGGGGGCTGGGGGCGGGATGGGTGGGCGTGGCTCCAAAACTTTGATGCAGTTCTTTTGTGGTCGTTACCAGCTATCTTCCTACCAAATTTGGTGGCTCTAGCTCCACTACTCTGGAAAATACACGCATTCCCGTTTTTTACGAAGCGTTGGGGCATCTGGGGGCGGCTAGGGCGGTATTGGTGGGCGTGGCATCCAATTTTTTGGTGCAGTTTTTGGGGGGTCGTCATCAGCTAAATTGGCACCAAATTTGGTGGCTCTAGCTCAAAAACTGTGGGAGATATAGGCTCTTTTGACTTTAAAATGCGTTGGGTCTGGGGGCGGAATGGGGGGGCGTGGCTAAGTTATCAAAGCAAAAATTGCGAATATGTTTTGTATTGTATTAATGAACTGCGTAGCTGTTTTGCCTTTATCTATAATCTACGAAGACTGCTTGAATCTTTGTACATCGATGAAGGCTTACCTTCAGAGCACGCTGATAAGTTCAGCACCAAAGAAGCTATAAAGACCATGATCAAAAATTGTGACCATGGCAAGCAAAAGACAATAATGGAAGCAAGTACATTCATAAATATGAATGACGCCGTTAGTAAGTACATCAATTGTAGTACTGAAATGACAGGCAATGCAAACTCCACTCTTTACACCCAGAGAGGTCACGCCCAACGCGTAAATTTCAATAGAGGAAATTACCGCGGTAGAGCCAACGGTCAAGGTAATAATATTATCAACAATTATTACCGCAGTAATGGCCAAAATAATAACAATAATTATGGAAGAGGACGTGGAAATTATAGAGGAAACAACCGTCAACGCCGACATAACAATTATAACAACCACCCAAACAATTCCGACTATAGACAAAATGGTAATGTACGACAAGCACAAAGCACGTCGGAAAACCAGCAAGCCCCCTTAAGCACTCCGACCCAATAAAAACAAAAATTCATACTATCAATCTTAAATTAAATATATTAATTAAAATACAAAATGAACATACTGGTAGGAAGTTAACATTTTTAATTGATACAGGAGCTGACATTTCAGTCATTAAAGAATATTCTGATCAATTTTTTTTTTTTTATATTGATTATGATAATATAACCCAAGTTACAGGAATTGGTAAAGGATCATTAAGCTCATTAGGCTTAGCATTCCTCGGAATGCGAACTATTAACTTCATTATACCGCATAATTTTCACATAGTACAAAACAATTTTCCGATTCCAGGAGACGGAATTATTGGAATAGACTTCATAAAAATTTTCAATTGCCAATTAGATTTCACTACAGAAAGTGACTGTTTCATTATTAGACCCAATGATATTAAACATTCGATACAAATACCAATTTTCCATAGTATCAGCAACAACGAGATAATAAAACCTTCACGTTGTGAGGTAGTCCGAAAAATTAACGTAAACACTAAATACAACCAAATTATAATTTCCAATCAGGAAATAGGAGATGGAATATTTGTTGGTAATTCAATTTCAGATTAAAAAAACGCATACGTGCGAATATTAAACACAACCAACAGTAATAAAGTTTTAATTATACAAGAAATAAATGTTGAACTATTGTCCGATTATCATAAAGCAGACTCACACGATTCTAAAAGAGCAGAATTAATCATCAGTAAATTAAGAAAAAATTTCATCAGTAATTTAATAGACTATCGTCAAATTAATAAGAAATTACTAGCTGATAAATTTCCACTTCTAAGAATAGATGATATTCTTGATCAACTAGGCCGAGCAAAATACTTCTCGTGCTTAGATTTAATGTCAGGATTCCACCAAATAGAACTTGAAGACAATTCAAGAAACATTACGTCTTTTTCAACGAGCAATTGCTCGATTTTTGGGGGTCATTGCCAGCTATCTTCCTGCCAAATTTGGTGGCTCTAGCTTCACAACTCTGGAAGATACACGCATTCCCGTTTTTGACGAATCGTTGGGGTGGATGGGGGTGGCTAGGGCAGTATTGGTGGGCGTGGCATGCCGTATTTTGGGGGTTGCTAGTAGCTATCTTCTTACTAAATTTGGTAGTTCTAGCTGTAAGGATGTGCGAAATATGTGGATTTATCGGTTTTGAGTTATCGAATTTATCGATTTGCCAGCCCCCCAGTTATCGCAGAACCCCAAGCTTGACACTTTAATTTACTATCCCATAGATAAAGAGAATTGCAAAGTTTCAAGTCTCTAGCTTGAAGGGGGTGGAAAAAAGTTGCGTTCATTCAGACGGACAGACGGACATACACCATGACGGACATTACACAAACTCAATATACTCTTTACCTTCGGTATCGAGTATAATAAGACAACGGCCACGCACTGCACGCTGTGTGTGTGCCCAAGGCTATGCAGAAGCAGAAGCAACACGCAAAAAACGAACGAACAGAAGCGACATAGGAAAATGACTTAGACACTAAGGCCCAATATTTCAATGTCCGGTTAAATTTTCGTTTAGCTAACTGCCGCATTATTTTGCTGGTCGAGTTAAAACAGTTTGGTTGTCTCAAAGCCAAAATAACCTTTCATCGATAAGTAACTATCGCCTTCACAGCGTTGCCACATATTTACACAGCGTTGCCATTTATAGCGGTTGGTGACTGGCAAATTTTGCATATTTTAAATATATAATATATAAAATTAAAATGAACTCTCCTAATTGCAAACGGTTCCGTGGGATAAACTTTTCGCTTTCTGAGGAGCATTTGTTGGTGGAACTAGTGGAGTCGAATCAGCATATTTTAGAGTGCAACAAGAGCGACGCCGTTACGTGGAAGCAGAAGGACGAAGCCTGGCAGAAACTTGCTGCTCAGTTCACTGCGCAAACTGGTGTTAGTCGTTCGTGGAAAGCCTTGAAGGACAAATATGCTGTGCGATGCCATTTTTCTTTAATAACAAAATAAATATACAATTCAAGGGACAGCTGTTTGGTTTATCGATGATTCTTATCGATATATCGTGACTTTAACGCGCTATAAATTTTAACCGACTCCCAGCCTTCCGGTTAGTTTGTTTCTCATATACTCCTAACCGAACATTGAACAACTCAAATTCGACTAAACTTAGAATAAGTTGACTAACCGGACATTGAAATATTGGGCCTTAGTTTGTTTCTCATATACTCCTAACCGAACATTGAACAACTCAAATTCGACTAAACTTAGAATAAGTTGACTAACCGGACATTGAAATATTGGGCCTAAGTCTAGATTTTTGCTTCGCCCAGCGATGTTGCACACACATTAAAATATTTACTTGTATGCTAAACACAGTGCAGTGCGTGGCCGTTTTCTTAATTCTCTTTTGCACATGCTATGCCGAGCGTTTTCTTGTGTTGCTTCTGCTTTAGAATTTAGGCAAATGGCTTGGGCAAATGGACGTGTGGAATACACTTTCGCAATTTTTAGGCATCGCAGCATAGCTGTATGGTGGTTGCGATGACAAAATGATTGGGAAAGAGTCATATAGCTGAAAACATGAAAGAGTATGTATGACCAGCAATGCAAAACTGATAATTGCCTCCTTATTTTACTAGACGCTTGTTAATTTTGCTGTTCGCCTGATCAGCATATGTTCGATGAGCACCAAAACTGCCTTGGAAGTATTGTTCTTCTGGTTTTTCTTGGGTTTTTTGTATGCAAATAATACAAATAAAATAAAATTTGTCTGTTTAGTGTTTGCCGAAATTCATATTAGTTGAGAAAGGTCAATGAATTGCCTGGCAAATGGTACGCATACATTAAAATATGGAAATGCATAGAGACAGGGACACACACATGCTTATGGTACCTAGCTTTTCTGCTAGCAAAAATCAAAAATCAATTCCTGGCTACCTCCAAAACTGCATACATATATATTATATATGTATGTTGTTATTAATTCGCTCATTTGCTTTGCTGGTGCTAGGTCGACGCAATAAAATAAGCAAAAAAATAAGCGCACATATTATTATTACCAGGGCCTTGCTGCACTGCGACCAGATGTTAGGTCTTTTGTGCCGGCCTGTAGGAATTAGGGTAGAGCCTCTATACCAAGGCTTCTAATAAAAGAGAGCACTTTGGTAGGGTCTATATGTTCCCATATCCTGTAGGGGGGAATGAGTTCACCTCCTAGTTGTAGAAGTCGACGTCTGCTTAGCGAGGGGCATTCACATAGAATATGTTCTGATGTTTCAGGCTCCATCTCACAGAATCTGCATGTGTCGATTTCTGAAAGTTTTAATTTCTTAAGGTGATACCTTAGGTTGCAATGACCCGTTAGGTAGCCTGTTAGAATACGTATTTCGTTCTTCTTTAGATTGATGATGCGTTTTGATCGCGTCATCTGGGGGAAGAGAAATTGTTTGGCTTGTCTCAGCCCTGCACTGTCGGTCCAGTGGCGACTTATTTCCTTTTCCTCCCATTTCCTGACCAGTTCTCTTTTGTGTCCTTTCGAGAGTCCACAGAACGGTTCAGGGCCGATTAGTGGTGACATCGCCCCGCGTTTTGCTAGGGAGTCTGCTACCTCGTTTCCTATGTGGCCTTCATGCCCCGGCACCCAGCCCATCGTTAAGATGTTTTTGAGGCAAGGGCGTTCAGCTGCTGGAAACAGTTCTCTACAAGTCTGGAGGAGATCGTGAAGGATCTTAGCGCTATGAGCGCCGCCTGACTGTCAGAGAAGATGTAAATCCGTGCACCTTGCATTTTCCTGCGAAGGCATTCACGAGCACAGATTTCTATAGCGTATATCTCTGCTTGGAAAATGGTTGGAGACTTTCCCATGGCTATGGACTTGTTGAACCTTGGTCCAAAAATACCAGCCCCGGTGTCGCCGTTTTCCAGTTTTGACCCGTCAGTGTACCACGTTTGTGATCCACTGGGTAGAGATATTGATTTTGTTTTCCAATCATGTCTGGTGTGCAAGACTACAGAGAAGTTTCTGTGGAAAACAAGTTTTGGTTTCTGTTCGTCAGTTACGCGCAGAATGGGCTCATTTATTAGGGGTTCAAGAACCCGAAGATGCCCGGTAAGATCACCACTTTTATGTTAGTGATGTTTTGAAGGCGAAGTGCCCCCAGGCAGGCCTCCTTTTTCAAGGTGATGGGTAGAGGGGTATGCCAGTTATAACTCCAAGTGCTGCAGTGGGACATGTTCGGATGGCTCCAGTGATGCCTATGCAGACTAGTCGTTGTAGTTTGGTAAGTGCAGCCGCAGCTGTCTTCTGGGTAGATTTCGTCCACCAAGCAAGAGATGCATAGGTTAGGATCGGTTTTACCACAGTGTTAAAAGACCAGTAGATCATTTTGGGACTTAGACCCCATGTTCTACCGAAAAGCCTGTTACAAGCGAAGTGTGCTCGAGTGGCTTTATTTATGGTCTTTTCAAGGTGTGCATTCCAGTTGAGCTTGGAGTCAAGTGTAACTCCTAAGTAGTTGGCTTCAACCGAAAAGTCAATGGTAGATTCATTTAATGATGGTCTTGTTAGAGACAGAGACCTTTTCCTGGTAAAAGGAACTAAAACAGTTTTAGACGGGTTTATGGACAATCCTTTGTCCTGACACCATCTGTTGGCTATGTTGAGAGCTTGCTGCATGCGGTCCGAGATGGTTTGCTCATGCCAGCCCACTATATAGATGACTAGGTCATCAGCGTAGCCTTGAGTGGCGAACCCTAAGTCGTTGAGCTTATAGAGTAGCTCGTCGATGACCAGAGTCCACAAGAGAGGAGAGAGTACTCCCCCTTGAGGGCACCCCCTTGTGGCTGTGATTGAGGTCATGGTTCCTCCAAGGTCTACAGTTATTATTCTGGATTTAAGCATTTCCAGAATCCACCTAATAATGGGTGTGGGTACATTTTTATGTACAAGAGAGGCACGGATAGCCTGATATGACGTGTTGTCAAAAGCTCCTGATATGTCTAAAAAGGCACATAGTGCTATTTGTTGAGCGCCAATGGCCTTTCAATGGTTGTTGTAAGGCAATGAATGGCAGTCTCAGTTGACTTACCAGCTTGGTACGCATATTGGTACTTATGCAAGGGAAGCTGCTTGAGATTCGTCTCCCTGATGTGCTGGTCAATTATCTTCTCCATAGTTTTAAGGAAGAAGGAGCTAAGACTAATTGGTCTATAGGACTTAGGCAATTGGGAATCTTTCTTCCCTACCTTAGGAATAAACACAACTTTCACTTTAGCCCATTTGCTTGGTATGTGTCCAAACAAGAGACTAGCTCGGAATAAACGGACCAGGGGGATTGCGAGTTGGTGCAGTCCCCGCTGCAGCAAGCATGGATATATTCCATCTGGCCCAGGGGATTTGTATGGACTGAAGCTCTGTATAGCCCATTGTACGCTATTTTGATGAAACAGTCTATAGGGTAAGTTTCCAAAACGTTCTGAGGGATAGAGGGGTTCCCTTCCCACAGCCCTATTGGAGTCTGCCACCATAGCCACTCGCAGGTGTGGGCACTCTCCAGTCCCAGAGAGGTAGGTTGGTGCCTCACCCTCTGAGCTGTGCTGCTCCACAGCCACGCACCCGGGAAAATGAGTAGTCAAAGAAGGCTGCTCGTTTCCCTTGGGTCGTTTGTGTGTGTTCCATCTGGCTTTTTCAACGTACAGATGCCATTTGAGTGGTCCTTGGAAAGGGCTTTTTGTAGCCTGACAGCTTCCGGGAGGTTTGAAATCTGCCCGCAGTGTTGGCGCCATGTAGCCCGTTTGGACCTTCTCAGCTCTTTATTATAGAGCGTTAAAGCAGATTTGTAGGAATCCCATGTGGTTTTCCCACTCTTTGCTTTATTGAAGAGCTTTCGCGCAGCCTTTTTGAGATCGTCAAGGCTCTTGTTCCACCAGGGAACAGCCCTTCTGGTCTTACGAACTTTTTGTTCGCAGCTAGCGTGATAAGCCGATTTAATGTTCGTATGAAGCACAGTAGCTTCACGCTCTAGCTCGTCAATGGACAATATCGGACGGGTGGAGCAGTCTCTGGATTGCTCAAGCTCAAACAGAAAAGATCCCAGTTGGTGTTTTTGGGATTTCTAGTAACTAGGCTACATTGCAAGGCACATCCTATATCAAATCTAATGTGCTGGTGATCTGACATAGTGATCTCACTCGCAACGTGCCAGTTTGAGACAACGGACAACATGTTAAGACTACAGAGAGTTAGGTCGAGGACTTCCTCTCTGATTGCATTAATAAATGTGGGCTCATTGCCTCGATTTAGTAAGCTTATGTTGTTACTAATAATGTACTCAAGAAGGTACTCACCTCTTTTGTTGATGTCACTGCTCCCCCAGACCGTGTGATGCGCATTAGCATCACAGGCGATTAACCATCGGAGCCGGTTTCTCTGGCAATGCTCTACCAGGGCACAGGTAGCCGCCGTAGGCACAACATCTGAGTCACCGGGCTGATAGGCGGAGGCCAGCACTGCCTCCTGCTCGCCATGGGCAGTGGGTATTTTAACCCAGACTGCCACCAGGTCCTCAGTGATGAACTGTGAAAGGGGAACATATGTTAGATTTTTGTTAATTAACAAAGCCGCTCTAGGGCGAGGTAGGTTGTTTGCATATAGCAATTTACCGGATGTGGTGCTTAGCCCCAGGACACGTCCGGCATTTATCCACGGCTCCTGGATAAATGCTATGTCCATGGTAGCAAACCTCTCACAGAGGACGTCAGAAGCGGCCTTTGCGTGGTGGAGGTTTGCTTGGAGACATCTTAGGTGTCTCCGGGTGTTGGGAAGGGTGGGGGGAGGGGGACAGGACATTAGTCCGCCCTCTTGCGGCCTCTGGCCGCCATCTTCCGGCCTCGGTTTGTGCTTAGAAGGGCCTCTTCTTCTAAAGTGCGCCTCGCACCCTTATTCACGCACCCGGTTCCGCGCGTGATGCGCCCGTAAAGGGGAGGGCGCAGGATCTTTTTCGGTGCTGCGGGCTCCTGGGCAGCTACGGTGCCACATGCCTCACCACCGCTGGGGGTCCGGACTGTGCTGTTAGCTGCAGGCAGCCCAGGGGTCGCATGAGTCTCCTCAGCAACACCCTGTGGTGTAGTTGCAGCCGCGTCCGGTATGGCAGTCTTGGAGCAGGTGGGCTTCTCAGCTACGAGAGCATGAGCCACTGCCTGTTCTTTCGACTGCGCGCTGGCCTTAGGCTTAAGGGTAGCCTTGCCCCACGCGAAGTTCAGCTGGAATCCTAGCGATTTCAGCCGGTTGGCCGAAACAGGGTCCAGTGCTAAGGTGATAATAGCCATGTGCTGCCTCATCTCCCGGTGAAAGACGCGCCAGTCTCCCACTCGCAGCCCGCTATTCTGGCCTTCGACGAGTTTCAGAATCTCGTCCGTCTTCATGTCCGCATTCGGAAGCGGAAAGTAGCCAATAAAAACAGCGGCACGTGGAGCCTCTGCCTCGGGGACTACCTTAATGCGGGCATCCTTCCACAGCCGGAGCTTAGGCACCTCTGTGCACAGCCACTCAACCGTCTCCGCATTTCCGCAAGTGATGGCCATCCATCCTGGTCTAAAGGTGCAGCCAGAGAATAACGGCTTCACAGAGCCATGCCTCAGCTCCATCACCCTTGACAAGATGGCGGCTTGGATGCTGCCAAGCTGCTCCGTAGTGAGCAAACTGTTGGGGTAGTCGGCTGGGAGTATTGCCATCTTCGATGAGCTGGCAACATCCCTATAAGATGCCATACCACCGGTTTGGGGTGGCTGCTCCTGTGCTACTTGCCCAGCCGCAGTTGCGGCTGTGGAGGCTACTGGAGCCACCGTGGCAAGCAACACGCTTGCAGGATCACCCTTCGCCAGGGCACTAGGTGCCGCGGTCTTCAGCATGACCCTCTTATTCGACGCCTCTTCTGGGGTCGTGTTTGCCGATCTACCCCGCTTGTTTGCTACACCATTTCTGCTGGGCATAGCCATGGGTGGGCCAATAGGCTTCTGTGCGAGCCTCTTAGCCTCCTCCATGGGAACGCCATTTGCGAGGTGTCTGCGCAGTCTCTTTCTTGCAGCTCCCGATAGCGCGATCCTCTTGGGTTTCTCGGCCTTAGGAGAGGCAAGAAGGGCTTCTTCAACCTCCTTGGTGATGGTGTCGGTGCTGGAGCTTTGTGAACAAACGTCCATAGCTACCTCAGGCTCCCGGATATGTTCGACAAATGTCGATTTGGGGCTGCTAGAGCACCCGGTTTCTATAATTTTATTTTCTGCAGTATCCATGTTTTGGTCCCACGAGTGATGAGGAAAGGGTATCCCCCGGGGCAGAGCCTCATACCCCGGATCGGGCACTTATACGACCGGAGGTGCCAGGTATCCGGAAGCCACCGTTATAAGACACACTAACGTAGTGCCATTCATCACAGGGGCACGGTACGGTAACACCGGTGATTACGGGTTTTTTTCGAGTTGTCCTCTCTAGATCCGCCATATTTATTCTAGAGCAGGGGCACCTCGAGCAGGATGTGGCTCTTCACCACGTATGGTCGGTCTTCGGTAGTTAACATGCGACTGCCAACTCCCTCTGGCTAAGTAAACTCGGCGCGGCGGCAGGCACACACGCCTCATTTACAAAGCCTTAGCCCCCAAAAGCGCACATAAGGAATACAAGGAAAAAAATGGGGGTACAGCAATTGAAGAAGCCACTGCGCTCTAGAAAATCGCAGGCGCATACACACAGTATAGCTGGCTGGTTGTGCTATCAACAAAAATGTTATAGCAAAGTTGGGAAGCGAAATGGCTGGCGAATGACACACGAAGCACGAGAGAAACCCGAAGTGCGCTCTCAGAGCGAGTAGTAGCTACGCTTAAGGCCCATTTACTCTTGACTTAACTTAACTTAACTTAACGTAAGAGTCAGCTGACTCAATCTGCCTTATGGCTGTCAATGTTAGCGTTTACTCTCAACTTAACGTAACTTAACTTAATTCTGAACCTGCAGGTTGCAGATTCTTACGTTAAGTTCTTAAGTTGAACAGTGTTGATTAATGTGAAAATCAAACAGCTTATCAAAAACTGTGATGCAAACGTTTAACGCTCTTTACAAAATGTTTACAAAATCAAACAATGAAATGGATGAACATAAGCTAATTATTTTAGTAGAAAATCATGCTTTGTTGTATGATAAAAAGTCAAAAGACTATAAAAATATAATTAAAAAAGAGAAGTGTGGGCTGCAATTGCCAAAGAACTTTGTTGCAATGGTTAGTATATTGATAAAAATTGTTGAATTTGGTTTTGCGTTGATATGTTTGTTTGTTAAAGTTGATATCTGTGAAAGGCGTTGGACTACCCTGAGAGAGCGATTTGCGAAGGAGTTGAGGATAGTGGAACCCTCAGGTAGTGGAGTTGGGACTTCGTCGGAATGGCTGCATTTCCAAAGTTTGCAGTTTTTAAAAACCATTTGCAGAGACGCCGGTAATTAGTTATTTAAAATTTGTTTTTATTTTTTTTTGTACAGTACTTTTATTGTTTAGGCAAAGGTCAAATTTCAAGAAGTCTGAGGAGTCGCTGCCAACATGTTTTGAAAATGATGACGTGTTCTCCTCAACCCCACTTATTTATGATACTTTCATGGAATCTCCACCAGAATTTTTAGATAATGCACTTGCACCTGAACCTGTACCTGTGGCATCGCTACATCCGTCGAAAAAACGCAAGACAAACACCACCGTGGACGATAATTTGTCAGAGGCAACAGCAGCGTTCAAGGATTTTTGCGAGTCCATGAAGCAGCAAGAAGCTGTGGATGAAGTGGCAGCAAGTTTTGGCAATATTGTTAAAAAAAACGTTGTCGGCAATGTCTCCCAATAAAAATTTAATGTTGGAACGAAAATCTTGCAATTATTGTCCGACTATCAATAAATTGAAACAAAATTAAATTATCCTTGTTTTATTTTAATTTTCTCATAAAGTTAAACATTTTATTTTGGTTGAAACGAAACTGCTCCTTCATTCATTAAATAGCTACGCAATTTGTTTCTCAGCGTCATGGCATAGTTGGAGCTCCTGCGGCTATGTGACATGTACTCACGAACCCTATTGCAGGACTGCATTTCAGTTCGCCAGCCACCCAATATAATGCTGTTGTCAGACGCATCTTGGTCAACAAACGAAGGAGGACAATACCAACGATCCAAATCATTTAACATAATAAAATTATGTAATGCGACACACGTCATAACAACCTTTTCACAATTATCTGGCATGAACTCCAACGTATTATTCAAAATGCGCCACCGTGCGGTCAGTATACCAAAACTGTTTTCAATAGTTCGCCGTGCCCTTGATATTCTGTAGTTGTAAACATTGTCTTCAAGCGACAATGTTACCCCTGAACGTGCTGGAGAAATTGGCTACATCAAATTTTTTCTTAACGGGAAAGCAGCATCGCCAACAAAAAAATGCGGGAATGGTTCTGTGTCGCTACAATTGGGTAGAGGTTTGTGTAAAATCTAAGAATTTTTAGAATTTAAATATCACAAATAATGAGACGCGGTTTTTCTTTATGTAACTTCGCTTTAATGTGGTGACTTCAAAGGCTTGACGACAATTAAAATGCTTAGCCTAACAAAGGTGTGCGAAAGCCACAAGCGGCCGCACTTCAGTGAATTTGCCGTCGGCAATTGCCGATCGGCTTGTAAGACTACTGCAACTAAGAGAATAATATAGGATACTAATACTTATGCTTATTGCTACAATTAAGAGTACATACTTCAATTTCTCTTAACTAACTTACAACTAACAATGCAATCTAATATGAGTGACAACTTCTGCTTCAACATTCCGGCCCCGTTGATGAGCTCCGGTCTTCAACGCTCCTCGATAGGCAGCGGTGCCAGTTTGTGCACCGGTCGTTTAATAACGCCAGCCGGCGTTCTGACCTCGGCCACTCGCACCTTGCCATCCTCTCCCACGATTGCGCGTGTCACGCGCCCGGTGATCCACCGTTGCGGGGGGTGTTGTCGTCGTGCACGAGAACGACCGCCCCTTCGACCAGATTGGCCTCGCCTTTGCTCCACTGGGCGCGCTGCTGCAGGCTGAGCAGGTAGTCTTTGGACCACTTGCGCCAGAAGCTCAGTTTGAGCCCCCACAACTGTCGCCACCGCTTCAAGTATGCGGGTACGCGCTTGTTGTTGGGCTCCTCGGGCGTGGATCCGATGGGCAGCCCCAGCAAAGGCTGGCCGATGAGCAAGTGCCCCGGAGTTATTGGCTCCCCGTCGTTGGGATCGCTGGTGTCTGCCACGAGTGGCCTGGAGTTGAGCAACGCTTCGACCTCCACCAGATGCGTGCACAACTCGTCCTGCGTCAGCTTGGCGTCGCCTGCCCCTCGAACCAGCCTGCGTTTGGCAGCCTTTACTGCTGCTTCCCACAGTCCGCCAAAGTGTGGTGCCCTCGGAGGGATAAACTTCCACTGCACAGCTCGCTCCGCTGCGTACTCCTGCAGCTTTCTCTTGCTCCGGTGAAACGCTGCTTGCAACTCCATCAGCACGTTGCTCGCTCCGATAAAATTTGTCGCGTTGTCGCTGTACATCGTCTCCGGCAGCCCTCGTCTCCCAATGAACCTTTTAAAAACATTTAAAAAAGCATCAGTGGACAGATCTGTGACCAGTTCTAAGTGGACTGCCTTTGAAGCGAAACAAACAAAAACGGCAACGTACATTTTAACTGGTGGTCTACCTCTAATCCTGTAGCTTACATAAAAGGCCCACAGAAATCTACGCCAGATACCTTAAATGGACGACCTTCACGAAGGCGATCTGCTGGCAGATTTCCCATTATTTGTCCCAATAATTTTGGCTTATAGCGAAAACAGTGTACGCAGCTTCTAACAATTGCCGTGCATGCACTGCGAGCATTGACCACCCAAACTTGTTGCCTTAGCAATCCAACAAGAACCTTTGCACCAGCGTGGTAGTGCCTAATGTGCAAATACCTGATAAAAGGCTGACGAATTCAGCACGCTTTGGTAACAACAAAGGGAATTTAGCATCATATGAGATAGAGCCATGCAGCAAACGCCCTCCTACTCGAATTAATTCAAATTTAATACCATTTTCCTCAGTTTCGTGAATGAATGGATTTAACGATTGCAGCATTGGGGCTAATACTGCCGATTTCCTTAATAATTTGAATTCACCACTGTATGTTGTGCGTTGCACAACTGCAATCAGTTTCAAGAATCCAATTTTTCTTTCTGAAGCAGATGCAACGAGGGAATCACTTCTAAGTTGCTTGAAACAAAATCGAAGCACATAAGCCACTATTCGGACCAGCTTAGAGAATTTCGATTGTCGGCCAATCAGCTGCAAAATGCAATTAGATTCAGCCTCAGATACCCCTAATGCACACACAACTGCACTTTTTTTATCCTCAGAAGTTTTGACTTCTGAAGCTATCTCGAACTGATGCAGTTGAGGCCATCGATCCTTTTCTGCCATTAAAAAACTTGGTCCATTGAACCACAAGGACCTCACAATCTCGTAATATCGGTTCCCCTTGAAACCAAGTCTGCTGGATTAGAATCCGTTGGAACGTGACGCCACACGACTCCAGTTGACAACTCTTGAGCTTCTGCGACTCGATTCGCGACAAATGTACCCAATGTACCCGAATCACGCTCCAACCAATATAATGCGACCTACGAATCTGACCAGAAATTCACGCTTTCTATCGTGAATTTGGTCAATGTGCTCGACACTTGTTGCCAAGTTTGGCCAGCAAAAGTGCTGCACACAGCTCTAACCGGGGTATTGTTTTAACATGAAGCGGAGCTACCCTAGATTTCGCCGTGAGCAAAGAAACGCCAACACCTTTGTTGTTGACTGTTCTCACGTATATGCAACAGCCATAGGCTTGACTGGAGGCGTCAGCAAAGCCGTGGATTTGAATATTTGGTACAAAGTCAAACAAACGTACCGAGGGATCGAAATTTTGTGCAAATCTCGCAAAGTAGTGGTAAACTTATTCCATGCAGTGTGTAAACTCATAGGAATTGCCTCATCCCAATCTATCTTTAGCCTCCATAACTCTTGCAACAACATTTTTGCCTTAGTGACAATTGGACACAATAAGCCAAGAGGGTCAAACAAACGAGAGGCTATTGACAAAATATTACGTTTTGTTGGTTTTAAGGAGGCAAAACTATCCACGTCAAGATGATATTTAAACACATCCTCTTGAGGTGCCCAACGCATTCCAAGCGTCTTTACCGAGCTTTGCTCATCAATTTTGATACTAATTTCTCCACTGGCGTTCTTTTCACCAGATCGATTCTGGCAATTAGAAGCCCATTTGGCCAGTGGAAATCCTCCTTTGGACAACATGTCACTAACCTGGCTGCAAATGGTGTCCAATTCCTTCAAAGTATCTGCACCTGCCAGCATATCGTCGACATAAAAACAATTGCGAATTACATCCGCACCAATTGGATGAGATTGTGCGTATATATTTGCTAGTTCAAACAAACAACGTACAGCCAAAAAGGGTGCTGACGCTGTACCATATGTAACAGTATTCAATCTGTATGCCTGTATACGTTGCGATGTGCTTTCTCGCCACAAGACAAGTTGAAAGTCTCGGTCTTGCTCAGAAACATTTATCTGCCTATACATTTTTGAAATGTCGGCAGTTACGGCATATTTGTTCAACCGAAAGTTCACCAACGTTGAATACAACTCCCTCTGAATAGTTGGCCCAACCATGAGTGTTTCATTTAGCGAAACTGCTGTTGATGTTTTGCTAGAAGCATCAAAAACAACTCGAAGTTTGGTTGAGGTGCTTTCAGGTCGCAGAACGCATTGATGAGGAATGTAGTAATGCTGTTCTGGAGGAGCAGACTTCAGAATGGACATATGTCCCAAATCCAAATATTCTTTCATGAAGTCATGATACATATTTCTAAGGGTGTTATCCCTTGACAGTTTGCGCTCAAGTTGCAAAAAACGCCTTTCAGCAGTTTGAAAGGACAGGCCAAGAGCCTTGGGATCGGTCTTAAAGGGAAGATTGACTTGAAATCGACCGGAAGATAACCGTTGCACGTTTTTGTTAAAGTGCAACTCACAGGCCTGCTGTTCAGCTGTTTGGCGAACAGCCTTCGACTCGATTGGACATTGGTCCAATTCCCAAAAACGATTTACTAATGAGTCGAGAGAACAAATAGAAACTTGAGCTACTGAACTATTGATATACTGTTGTCGAGGCACTTGACCAGTATATTTTCCGGCTACAATCCAGCCGAGCAATGTTTTTTGCATGATCGGCAGCTCGGAATGTAATTTTATTTGCCCAACGCACAATAATCCATAAAACAATTCCGCTCCCAATAACACATCAACCTTAGCTGGCTTGTAAAACTCGGGATCTGCCAACTTAATATTCTTTGGAATCTTCCAATTCAATATGGACAGAGCTTGTCCAGGCTGAGATGTGGATATCGTCTTTAGTACCCAGCAATCAGCGGAAAATGTATGGGCATTCAAACGAGATTGAAACGATGCACAAACATTATTTTTGCTATCAGTGGTTGCACCACCTACCATTGAAATAGCAAGGGAATTTGGCTCACGTTTAAGACGTAACCTCTGTGCCATGCTCTCAGACATCAATTTATCTGAGAGCCACTGTCGAGCAACACTCGTGCTGGATGCAACTGTCCAAATCTATCTTTTATATTTACGACAGCAGTAGCAAGAACGACTTGATCCGCATTACGCGTGTGTCCAACATATGCCTCAGAAGTTGAAGCTTGAAGTGCAGCTGCCTCACCTTGTACTGGTGCATTATACCTATGAAGCAAAGAATGATGAGGCTTTGAACAAACTCGACACTTCGACGCCTTGCAGTTTGCAACTATGTGTCCCACGGTCAAACAATTTAGACACATCTTTTGAGTTTTAACGTACTCAAATCTTTGCATAACGGAAATGGCACTAAATGACGGACAAGAATATATGTTATGATCTGCAGACTTGCAATAAGTGCATGCAGACGACTTTTGCCCTGGGCTAGCACAGGCAAATGAAGATTTTTGCTGAGGCTTTCTCAATTCATTGCGCACCTTTGATTTGTCACGAGTTGACTCCTCTGCAGCTAAATATTGGTACCTCCTATTCAACTGCTTAGCACAATCTTCCCATGATGGCAGCTTATCATAATCCAGCTGCTCCTCAAAACGAGATTTTGTCTTATGGTCTACTTTTGACATGACCATATGAATAATAAGTGCATTTGAAATGTCTTTGTCGTCACCCAAAGACGACAGCGATGAATATATAGCAGACACTGTATCTACCATCGATCTTAAACTTGACGCAGATGGTTTTGTCATGCTTGGCAAATCGAATAACTGAGCAACTGTATCAAAAAATATAAGACATTTATTGTCATAAACTGACTTCAGACTAGTAAGGGCCTTCGGGTAATTGCAATCTGTTAACTGATACGGCTTAACAACACCCAATGCTTCATCTGACAAACATGATATTAAATGATTAAATTTTTCAACGTTTGTCAATGACACATCGTCATCCACAAGACTCTCGAAAAGACACATAAAATTCCTAAACTCCGAATGCTTACCACTAAATTTTGGTAAACGCATTTTCGGCAGCTGGGATCGTTGGCTCGAATTCATTGAGCAGTCATGTTGTACTTGTGTGTTTAATTGTGGTTTAATTGCATTCATAAACAACGCCTTTGTATTACACACAAATCTTCTAACGGCCCTCTGCTATCGTTGGTTGGGTTTAAACTGTCCAACTCTGCCTGTAAATTCATAGCCTTTTCAATATATCCATCTAACATTTCTAATCGACATGCTAACTCTGTTTTGTCTGATGACATTTGTTTCGACCTAAAGGCTGTTTGCATGCGCTCAATATCAGCACTGACCTTATCAAACTTCTGTAAACATAATGCTAACTTAGCAGCAGTCTTGGATACTGCTGGCTTATCGAGTACCAGTTTATCTGACTCAGACATAATTAAGCTGATGAAAAACTACCTTTAAAAAAAAAAACACAGAAACAAAGTTCGGCAAACTTTGTGAGCTACCCTCGCACACGCACTGCAATTATGTATGTAACAAAACGCTTGCTTACTGAACACACACACGCACTCTAAGCGAAATGTGAACAAACAAACGAAAACGGTCCAAGCGACCGAAGATAAGCAAGTCAAACGTTTTCTGCAGCCACTTTGTAGGCAACAGGTAGAATATGAGGGGTGCGGGGGTTAAAAAAAAAGCAAAAGAGAGAAATTGGAGCGAGCGCACGCACAAAAAACTAACAGACGATCAAGCCAAGCTTGAAATGCAAGCAAAGCGGGGATGAAAATAAGCGGCAAAATTTGGCGCGAGCAAACGCACACACACACCAATGTAATAAGCCAATGCAAGCACAGAGCGAAGAAAGGTTAACGAACGATCGAACAACCAGATGTTAATGCACAAACACACGAACTATATAAAATGCAATAAATAGACCACCGTTTGAAACCTTTATTCTGTTTAATTTGTATTTACTTTTTATTTGTTCGAAATTATATATGTACTGATATATGTATGTTGCCGTTTTGTTCATTTAAAATTAAGTAATAGTTTCGTATACGAACATACGTACATATGTATGCAAAAATATTAAATGTTCGGGAATATGCAAACACGTATGTACATATGTATATGCCGCAAAACTTTTTACTTTATTTTTGTCCACGAAACTAAATGCACAAGGTGCCAGAAATTGAGCTGAATTATACGTGTATGAACGTAGTCTATATTCCTTTTAAATTTTTAATATTTTGGTCGACTGCAGCGACACAACAAAATTCAACTTTTTATCTCAATTTTTGGCACAAAATACCTGGCTTTCTAGCGAGTCTATAGAAAGTGATCTCCTTTGATCCTCCATGGAACTGGCGCAATTTGGCAGCGTCCAAGATGGCGAAGTCCAAAGGGCAAAAAGCAGCAAATTCCAGCGAAGCAGCAAACTCCAACGAAGTTTTTATTTATTTTTTTTTTTTTTTAATACGCGAAAGCTTAAGCCACCACAGCGAAACAAACAAACAAATTATTTAAAAAACCGATGTCCCTGCTCGGGCGCCAATGTAAAATCTAAGAATTTTTAGAATTTAAATATCACAAATAATGAGACGCGGTTTTTCTTTATGTAACTTCGCTTTAATGTGGTGACTTCAAAGGCTTGACGACAATTAAAATGCTTAGCCTAACAAAGGTGTGCGAAAGCCACAAGCGGCCGCACTTCAGTGAATTTGCCGTCGGCAATTGCCGATCGGCTTGTAAGACGACTGCAACTAAGAGAATAATATAGGATACTAATACTTATGCTTATTGCTACAATTAAGAGTACATACTTCAATTTCTCTTAACTAACTTACAACTAACAATGCAATCTAATATGAGTGACAACTTCTGCTTCAACAGTTTGCTTGGCGGCAATGGTAATGTTCCGTCTAAAAGTTTTCTACCAAAATCGGATACGCTGAAAACACCTGTTAAACATAATTACATTTTAATTATTTAGGGTTACACAAGAAATGAATGTGCATTAAATACCTGCATCATTTTCACTGCCATAGCTTCCCACACTAGTAGCAATGAAAGTGTATCGAGCATCGCAGACCGCCATTAAAACTATACTAAATGTTTTTTTATAATTGAAATACATGCTGCCACTATTGTTTGGGCACTTTATTGCGATGTGCTTTCCATCCACTGCACCAACGCAATTCGGCAAGTTCCATAAACTTTCAAAATCAGCGGCAATGTCTTTATATTGCGACTCGGTTGGAGGTGACAGATACATGCCTGAAAAAACACATTGGTAAAAAAAACATTTTAAGTATTAAGTAAGGTACATGCATTATTGAACAACTACCTGAAAGCACATCCCATAAAGCTTCGCAAGTTCCAAAAATAATTTTCCATATAGTCGTTTTAACCAAGTTTGTGACTCCAAGCAATCGATTGCAAACTTGTGCCATGAGATAAAATCTTTAAAATAAACAATTATAACAAATAAAGTACATACACATAATATACATATATATATATTGGACGTAGATGTACTAACGAACAGTACAGTCAAGTGGCCCAACGATACCAAGCACCGGCTTGTTAACGCGCGGACCCACGCACAAAGCGACCCACCTCCCGCCCATCCGACCGAGGGGCGCTCCGCTTATCGTGCGGTTACGATGATCGCGAACATGTAGACAAATGACACAAAACTAACTTTTTAAAAGAGCAAGTAGGAGTGGCACTGTGTATTAAGTGGGAAAGATCGTTATAAATAGAACACAGAATACGAAAAGGGTTATGAAGAGCATAATTAGAATTACAAGTTTGAAGAGCTATAGGTACAAAATTTCTAGTATTTCTAATAGGAACAGCAAAGTTAATTTGGTTAATTAATTCAGAAGAATCAATTTCACCATTAATTAATTTGTGAAAAAAGGAAATGAAAGCATTATTCTACGATCACTCAGAGAAAGAAGATCTATTAGTAAAAGTCTACTACGATAAGACGGCAAATTATTGTTAGTGTCCCAGTTAAGACCTCTAAGTGCGAAGAGCAGAAATTGTTTTTGTACCGATTCTATTTTATTCTGATGAATTTCGTATTTCGGAAACCATATACAAGATCCATATTCCAGAATCGGTCGTGCAAGAGAAGTATACAGAGTTTTTGTTAAGTATGGATCGTTAAACTCCTTCGACCAGCGCTTAATGAACCCCAAGACACCAGATGCTCGATTGGAAATTGAAGAAATATGCTTGTCAAACTTAAGCTTTGGGTCCATAAGGATGCCCAAATCGTCAACCCATTCAATTCTATCTAGTGGTTTGTTGTCAATAAAATAAATATTAAAAAAGGGCAAACATCTAAAAAATGACATTACTTTACATTTACTGTAATTAAGATTTAAAAAATTTACTTTACACCACATTTGAAAGTTGTCTAAATCTCTTTGAAGCTGTTGAGCAGCTAGGGGAGTTGCAGCTGACGTGCATAACTTTACATCATCAGCGTACATCAAAACCCGAGAGAACTTTATAACCGATGGAAGATCGTTTATAAACAAAATAAATAATAAAGGACCAAGATGACTACCCTGAGGAACGCCTGAAGTGACCTGAACCGTCTTGGAAACGGACCCTTTGAATAAAACCCTCTGAGTTCTAAGAGTTAGGTAGTCTTTAATCCAAAGAACTAGAATATTTGAAAAGCCCAAGAGTTCAAGTTTATGTATTAGGAGATGATGATCTACAGAGTCGAAAGCCTTACTAAAATCAGTATAAATAACATCAGTCTGCAATTTGTCCTGAAAACCCTTGATAACAAACGAAGTAAATTCTAACAAGTTAGTGGTAGTAGATCTTTGTTTCATAAATCCGTGCTGGCACGGTGAAATAATAGATTTACAAAGGTGTTGAAGATGGGAGGTTATTAATTTTTCAAAAATCTTAGGAATAGCAGACAACTTGGAAATACCCCTATAATTTTGAACATTAGATTTGTTTCCTTTTTTATGGAGAGGAATTATAAATGACTCTTTCCAAATTTTTGGAAAGGAGCCTAACTCCAGGGACAAGTTAAACACTTTAAGCAACGGCTTTAAAAGACCATGAGCGCAGTGTCTAAGCACACAGCTTGGCACTCCGTCAGGTCCTGGGGAAAATATAGGTTTCAAAACATGAAGATTATTTAAAAGTGAGTTTTCAGTGATTTTCAGTCCAAAGATGCGATTCGAGCCATTAACCCGATAAGGGTAAGGCAAACCGACTTGAGATTGACATGAGCTATAAGTCGTTTGAAAAAATTGGGCAAATATATTTGCAATCTCCTGATCAGAATTGGCCTTCGTTTCCTCAAAGAATACCTCCGTTGGGAGTGTCGATGACCTACGCTTCGCATTAACAAAATCAAAAAATCGCTTTGGATCCTGCTGAAACTGTAATCTACACCGAGTCAGGTAATTCTTATAACATAGGTTATTTAAGATATCAAAACTGGCACGAGCAATCAAGTATGCAGAATAGGCCACCGATGAGCCGTTTTTTCTAAATCTCTTGTAGAGTTTAGATTTTCGATTTTTGAGAATTGTCAACTCTCGGGTAAACCACACAGGTTTGTTAGACCTGTTTAGCTCACCAACCGGGACACATAAATCAAATAAAGAATATAAGGTATTATAAAAAATACTGATTGCCACGTCCAAGTCGTCAGACTCGTAGAGGGGAGACCAGTCAGTTTGGGATAAAAGCAGAGCGAGTCCCTCAAAATCAGTTTTTCGAAAATGACGAACTCGACTCAAAGGCATCCTGAAATTGCAACGCGTTCGGGAAGGTAAATTAATCAACAGCTCCAACGTAGGATGGTATAAGTCTTCGGGATAAGATATAGGCTGGGAACGGGAAACGGATGAAGATGATGAATCCAAAACAAAAATCAGATCAAGCACTTTATTGAGAGAATTTGGGATAGCATTAATTTGACTCAATGACATCCCATACCAAATTTGGTGACTCTAGCTCGAAGTTTGTATAAAGTGGGGAAAGGGGGGCTGGGGGCGGTATGGGTGGAATTGCATCCAAATTTTTGATGCAGATCTTTGTGGAATGTCAATTGCTACCTTCATAACAAATTTGGTGACTCTAGCTCAAAGTTTGTAAAAGTGGGGAAAGAGGGGCTGGGGGCGGTATGGTTGGGCGTGGCATTCAAATTTTTGCTGCAGATCCTTGTGGAATGTCAAATGCTACCTTCATACCAAATTTGGTGACTCTAGCTCAAAGTTTGTATAAAGTGGGGAAAGGGGGGCTGGGGGCGGTATGGGTGGAATTGCATCCAAATTTTTGATGCAGATCTTTGTGGAATGTCAATTGCTATCTTCATAACAAATTTGGTGACTCTAGCTCAAAGTTTGTAAAAGTGGGGAAAGGGGGGCTGGGGGCGGTATGGTTGGGCGTGGCATTCAAATTTTTGCTGCAGATCCTTGTGGAATGTCATATGCTACCTTCATACCAAATTTAGTGACTCTAGCTCAAAGTTTGTATAAGGTGTGGAGAGGGGGGCTATGGGGCTGGGGGCGGTATGGTTGGGCGTGGCATCCAAATTTTTGCTGCAGATCCTTGTGGAATGTCAAATGCTACCTTCATACCAAATTTGGTGACTCTAGCTCGAAGCATGTAAAGGTGGTGAAAGGGGGGCTATGGGGCTTGGGGCGGTATGGGTGGGCGTGGCATTCAAATTTTTGCTGCCGATCCATGTGGGATGTCAATTGCTATCTTCATACCAAATTTGTGTGACTCTAGCTCGAAGTTTGTATAAAGTGTGGAAAGGGGGGCTGGGGCGGTATGGGTGGGCGTGGCATCCAAATTTTTGATGCAGATCTATGTGGAATGTCAATTGCTATCTTCATACAAAATTTGGTGACTCTAGCTCAAAGTTTGTAAAAGGTGGGGAAAGGGGGGTGGAAGGAGTGCGCGTGGCTCCAAAAATTTGATGCAGTTTTTCGGGGGTCGTTGCAAGCTATCTTCCTGCCAAATTTGGTGGCTCTAGCTCCACAACTCTGGAAGATACACGCATTCCCGTTTTTGACGAAGCGTTGGGGTGGATGGGGGCGGCTAGGGTGGAATTGGTGGGCGTGGCATCCAAACTTTTGATGCAGTTTTTGGGGGGTCATCATCACCTATCTTGGCACCAAATTTGGTGGCTCTAGCTCAAAAACTGTGGGAGATATAGCCATTTCTGATTTCAAAATGCGAGGGGGCTGGGGGCGGAATGGGTCGGCGTGGCTCCAAAATTTTTATGCAGTTTTTTGGGGGTTGCTAGTAGCTACCTGCCCACCAAATTTGGTAGTTCTAGCTGTAAGGATGTGCGAAATATGAGGATTTATCGGTTTTGAGTTATCGAATTTATCGATTTGCCAGCCCCCCTGTTATCGTAGAACCCCCATCTTGACACTTTAATTTACTATCCCATAGATAAAGAGAATTGGAAAGTTTCAAGTCTCTAGCTTGAAGGGTGTGGAAAAAAGTTGCGAACATACAGACGGACAGACGGACAGACGGACGGACACCATGACGGACATTGCACAAACCCAATATACTCTTTACCTTCGGTATCGAGTATAAAAATTTTGATGCCCATCCATGTGGGATGTCAATTGCTTTCTTCATACCAAATTTGGTGACTCTAGCTCAAAGTTTGTAAAAGTGGGGAAAGGGGGGCTGGGGGCGGTATGGTTGGGCGTGGCATCCAAATTTTTGCTGCAGATCCTTGTGGAATGTCAAATGCTACCTTCATACCAAATTTGGTGACTCTAGCTCGAAGTTTGTATAAAGTGGGGAAATGGGGGCTGGGGGCGGTATGGTTGGGCGTGGCATCCAAATTTTTGCTGCAGATCCTTGTGGAATGTCAAATGCTACCTTGATACCAAATTTGTTGACTCTAGCTCAAAGTTTGTATAAGGTGGGGAGAGGGGGGCTATGGGGCTGGGGGCGGTATGGTTGGGCGTGGCATCCAATTTTTGCTGCAGATCCTTGTGGAATGTCAAATGCTACCTTCATACCAAATTTGGTGACTCTAGTTCGAAGCATGTAAAAGGTGGTGAAAGGGGGGCTATGGAGCTTGTGGCGGTATGGGTGGGCGTGGCATTCAAATTTTTGCTTCCGATCCATGTGGGATGTCAATTGCTCTCTTCATACCAAATTTGGTGACTCTAGCTCGAAGTTTGTATAAAGTGGGGAAAGGGGGGCTGGGGCGGTATGGTTGGGCGTGGCATCCAAATTTTTGCTGCAGATCCTTGTGGAATGTCAAATGCTACCTTCATACCAAATTTGGTGACTCTAGCTCAAAGTTTGTATAAGGTGGGGAAAGGGGGGCGGAATGGATGGGCTAGGCTCCAAAACTTTGATGCAGATTGTTGGGGGTCGTTGCCAGCTATCTTCCTACCAAATTTGGTGGCTCTAGCTCCACTACTCTGGAATATACACGCATTCCCGTTTTTGACGAAGCGTTGGGGCAGATGGGGGTGGCTAGGGCGGTATTGGTGGGCGTGGCATCCAAACTTTTGATGCAGTTTTTGGGGGGTCATCATCATCTATCTTGGCACCAAGTTTGGTGACTCTAGCTAAAAAACTGTGGGAGATATAGGCTTTTCTGATTTCTAAATGCGGGGGGGGCTGGGGGCGGGATGGGTGGGCGTGGCTCCAAAACTTGATGCAGTTCTTTTGTGGTCGTTACCAGCTATCTTCCTACCAAATTTGGTGGCTCTAGCTCCACTACTCTGGAAGATACACGCATTCCCGTTTTTTACGAAGCGTTGGGGCATCTGGGGGCGGCTAGGGCGGTATTGGTGGGCGTGGCATCCAAACTTTTGGTGCAGTTTTTGGGGGGTCATCATCAGCTAAATTGGCACCAAATTTGGTGGCTCTAGCTCAAAAACTGTGGGAGATATAGGCTTTTTTGACTTTAAAATGCGTTGGGTCTGGGGGCGGAATGGGGGGCGTGGCTCTAAAATTTTTGATGCAGTTTTTTGGGGAATGCTAGTAGCTATCTTCTTACCAAACTTGGTAGTTCGAGCTGTAAGGGTGTGTGAAATATGCGGATTTATCGTTTTTGAGTTATCGAATTTATCGATTTGCCAGCCCCCCAGTTATCGTAGAACCCCAATCTTGACACTTTAATATACTATCCCATAGATAAAGAGAATTGGAAAGTTTCAAGTCCCTAGCTTGAAGGGTGTGGAAAAAACTTGCACACATACGGACGGACAGACGGACAGACGGACAGACACCATGACGGACATTGCACAAAACCAATATACTCTTTACCTTCGGTATCGAGTATAATAAACTTACAATAATGTTATTTCAAGCCGCTCTTCTGTACTGATGCGCTGTCGCGGCTTCTTGAGTTTCTCTCGCAACAAACACAATAATAATTGGAACAACTTTTTAGGCATTCGGGTATGAATAAAAAACTGTTCTTCATCCAAATCTCTCATAGCTGAAAATGTCTTGGTGAAGTACCCACTCGTGTGCCAGTTCCGATTTATTGGACGTACTGCCCAGCGCCGCTTCCTTTTTTTCTGCTCTTCCTGCTTTTTAAGTAATGCTATGATGTTTAGGTAAACACCAAATGCTACACCAACTTTATCCATTATTAATTTCTTCCAAATGAGCAAACGCAAAAACGGTTGAATGTAGATGTTCTCAATATGTGATAACAGCTGTTTAATTTTTGGTTTAACAGCACTGCTTACATAATTCTACAGCACTGACACACTGATTTCTTACGTTAAGTTAAGTTGAGAGTAAACGCATACATTCCTTAAGTAAAGTTACGTTAAGTTACGTTAAGTTAAGTTAAGTTAAGTCAAGAGTAAATAGGCCTTTAGTAACGTTACGACTTCCAATTGAATGTTGGAATTTTGCTGTTTGGCGGCTCTATTTAGTGAATTCTTGTTGATAAGATGCTGAAGAATTCAGAATTCTTTGGTAACAACAAAGGGAATTTAGCATCATGTGAGATAGGGCCGTGTAGCATACGCCCTCCTACTCGATATAATTCAAATTTAATACCATTTTCCTCAACTTCGTGGATAAATGGATTTATCGATTGCAGTATTGGAGCTAATACTACCGACTTTGTTAACAACATTTTTGCCGTAGTGACAAATGGACACAACAAGCCTAGAGAGTCTAACAAGCTAGAGGCTATGGACAAGATATAACGCTTTTTATACTCCATACCGAAGGTAAAGAGTATATTGAGTTTGTGAGGTACGCCAAATGCCGGCCTCCCCACAATACATTAATGGAAACAGCATCATTATTATTTTGTATCATTAAACACTATTATTATTATCACTTCAATCATTAAGATATTAAGACAAATGCTAAATACTATGAAGTAATTATTAGTGGAATAAATGCAATGTCAACGTTAACAGACCTTAAGTTTAGCATAAGTATAGTACGGTGAAGGGCATAGAATAAGCATAGTATACGATAAATCAAGAGAGCAGCGCAAGAAGAGCGGCGGTCGTGTGCACTCTCGGGACCCACAAAGGCGAAAAAGAGCACGCTCAGGCCGAGCGCTAGGCGACGAGGGAGTCAAGAAGCACAAGTGAATGTGAACGGACGTGACCGCGGGTGGCCCAAGAGAAGAGAATGATAAGCAAAGACAAGTACAGTGTCAGAGACTTTTAGAGAACAGAGTTTGATATTGGCATTGGAAGCTAATTAGAGATCTATGATCTAAGAATTATTCCAAATCCTTGTGTCTTCATTTCGTCCCTAGAGGCACTAAACGGTATACGCATACGCGCGCGGCTATATACATGTATACATGTGCACACGCGGTCGGTACGTTGCTAGGTGCGTCCCGAATTGTGTGGTTAGAATCTGAGTGATCAGCGGCACGCGTACTGTGGCTCGTCCCGTACGCTTCCCAAACCACTCAGTCGGTTAGGTAAGGGAGCTTTGGCATCCGCGCGACCTTGACTTGCGAGGGAACATAACCTGTGCTATCGGTGGTACTTGTACTGCGGTTTGTCCCGTACACCTCCCTGATCGCCAGCCGTCGCGGAATCTTGACCCCGGTATAGCGGTGGACTAGCTTGCCTCCAACTCGCGAATAAGTTTCAGGAAATTTAAATATTTCTTGTAACGTGGAACCTTGGCCGGACTGAGTTTCATACCCCGGCCAATATCACTACTTTACAAGTGGCGCCCGAGCAGGAATTAAAAATCCAAAAAAAGAGCATTACTAACAAGTGTACGTGGAACGAGTATACCCGGTCATACCCGAAAGGGGGAAAAAAAACGGATTGAGTCTGGGCCTTTTTTTGTGCAAATGTCGCGGCACAACGAAAGTGACGGTGGAAACGGACACACCGATCGAAAGAATGGGAATCGCGCACGTGCAAGGTGGCCGTCGACGCAGCCGCTAAGCATTAAAAAGTACAGCACACGCCGCGGTGACAAAGCGTGAACAGTGGGACGAGTAAAGTTGAAAAATGAAAATCGAACAGTGGGACAATAAAATTGAAAATCGATCGAGAGATGTATAGCTAGTTTTACTAAGTGAAAGTCAAATGCAAATGTTATAAAAAAAAATAATAATGAAAAAAAAACAGAGTAAACGATTTTGTGAAATAATATTAATTAATTTTTGGAAACAAAATGATAAATAATTTTTGGAAAAAAAATAAAATATAAATAAATAAAATATAAAAATATTGAAATCAGAAATTCGTAATAAAGAGAAATAAAATTAAAACTCGACGCTTGATACTAGTTATACAAAACGACCAGGGAAGATTTTAACCAAACAATGAGCGAGCCCAGCAATACGTCACCGGGAGACAGTGGCAACCCAATCGTAGGCGGAAGATGGGTGTACCACTGCCGCAAGGAGGAACTTGAGAAGATCGCACAGGAACTTGGCCTAGAAAAAATGGCAAAGGTAGAAGAACTTCGAAAACGGGTATGTACTTTTATTAAAGAGGGCTTTCATGACTTGGAGACTCGGACCCGTCTACTAAAATGGGAGTCCCAGTTCACGAAAACCTGCGAATCACCAACTACGAATAGCATTTCGGCCGGGCGGTTGCAACAGCGGCAGAAATCGGAATCCGACCTGCTGACAATATCGGGGTCACTAGGGGGACTATTTCCACCGATCAGTCAGGCGCAGCAGTTGCTGCCAAAAGAGCAGGATGCTAAAACATCAATCTCCCCTGGGGTGCACGTAGTGCCACTCACGACCTCGCCTGTGAATAGTACCCAGGTGAGGCAGGTGGACTACAAACCAGATGTGGGCATCGGTCACTGGGGATCCGAAAACTATAAGCATTTCGTGGTCGTCCCAGAACAAATAAGGAAGTGGGGAATCAGGTTCGATCGGTATACCGACCCGCTTGTGTTCATAGAGTGCTTAGGAGAACGCGCGAGGACTTATGACATATAATTAGATCGTATACCCAAAGCAATGAGTGAGGCGTTGACCGACATGGCGGCGTGCTGGTTCTGAGCCAGTGAGCTTAATGACGCGACCTGGGATACTTTTAAGACAGAATTTTTCGATTTCTTTTTACCCCCGCAGTATTTCAAGCGACTGGAAGATCAGATACGGGACCGTCGGCAGCGAGTAGGGGAGGGTTACAAAGAGTACCTGGTCGAATTGAAGAGAATCATGCGCCGTGCCCGTTATGGACCCGACCAGCCGTTAGATAGGGTATACGACAACCTGACGCGGGAGTACCGATTGTATATCCGTAGAAAGGACGTTTCGACGCTAGCAGAACTGACTCAAGCAGCCGCAGAGTACGAAAATATAACAGGCCCGTACAACGGGGAGACGGGGTACAGTCAGTCGGGGGGGCCAGGATACCCGAGTAGGGTAGGAGGCGTGGACGCTCCCGCCAGGCAAAATAATCCATCCCGGAGCCCGCCAACCCAGCCACCGTTGGCGAGGGAATGGACTTTCTAGGTAAGATGGGGACGACCATGCAGTGCGGTGAGGCAGAACTAGTTTTCAGGACGCCGACTATGGAGATAGGCGTTGGCAACGCGGATCCTGAGGTAGAGAAAGAGTGCAAGAAGGACTGCGCAGGGCGGGAACGACGAGGGAGTATCCTGGGGACACCTCAAAGTGGGAACGCCGAGAAGAGCGGTTTCAAGAGAGGACCGATCCCGGGTTCCCGTACACATCAGCAGCCACCAGATTTCATGCACACGGTATATGTGCACAAGGAGCCGACGATGGACACGACCTTAGAAGAAGGAAGCGCTGAGTACGGACTGACGCAGCAGGCGCCGCAGACACCACCACCGCCGTTGAAGATTAGCCAAAAGGAACCCGAAGAGGCAAAAAAAAACAGCCCAAAAGCATTGGAGCCGATGGAAGAGTTCGAAGGAATAGACGGTTGGGAAGAAGGTCTCGAGAAAGGATTAGTTGTAGAAGACATCCCGCTAAACAGCCAAGAAGCAAAAGCACTGGCAACGTTCGTGGACCCTTGGGACATCCCTAGTTTGTGGACGGCACACCCAAACGAGTCGATACTGACGACGAAAGCCATAAAGGCCATCGAGGAGCAGTTAAAGAGGCGAAGGCGCAGAGGACGGCGTGACCGATTCACGGTTTTGGTGGAGACGGACCAGTTCACCGTGACTCATCACGAAGAAAGGGGGGGGGGGGGGGGGGGAGGTGTGAGGTAGGCCCAATGCCGGCCTCCCCACAATACATTAATGAAAACAGCAGCATTATTATTTTGTATCATTAAACACTATTATTATTATCATTTCAATCATTAAAATATTAAGACAAATGCTAAATACTATGAAGTAAATATTAGTGGAATAAATGCAATGTCACCGTTAACAGACCCTAATTTAAGCATAAGTATATAGAATAAGCAAGTTAACACCCTGCATGTCAAAGTCTCGACAAGTAGGCAGACAGCCAAGACACAACAACAACTTGGCTGACGAGACTCAACAACAACAACATAAGCAGTCACCATATCACGCGCTGACACAGGTTGCGCCAGAAGCCACGAGCGCTGAACAAACATTAGCAGCGGCTCACCGTGGGACAGGCGGATGCAACCGGACACCCTCATACTGCAACGTTCTACAGGCGCGAACGGCAGAGGGCACAGGGGAGAAGCCACGTGCGCTGAGAGCACACTCTACAGGCCAGCGACCGTGGGACCAACAACGGCAGCGGTATTGACGGCAGCGGCAGCATAAGCAGAGACGCCGGCAGAGCGTAGGTTAAGTGGTAAATTATAAGCCAATTTGTAATTAAATCTTAAACAACATTTCAAGAATGAAGTTGTTTTTTTTTATTAAATGTGAATGTGAACGGGCGTGACCGCGGGTGGCCCAAGAGAAGAGTATGATAAGCAAAACAAGTACAGTGTCAGAGACTTTTAGAGAATAGAGTTTGACATTGGCCTTGGAAGCTAATTAGAGATCTAAGCGGAACAAGGCAACGTGAGCTATGAAATAAGAGTTAGAATTATTCCAAATCCTTGTGTCTTCATTTCGTCCCGAGAGGCACTAAACGGTATACGCATACGCGCGCGGTTATATACATGTATGCATGTGCACACGCGGTCGGTACGTTGCTAGGTGCGTCCCGAATTGTGTGGTTAGAATCTGAGTGATCAGCGGCACGCGCACTGTGGCTCGTCCCGTACGCTTCCCAAACCACTCAGTCGGTTAGGTAACGGAGCTTTGGCATCCGCGCGACCTTGACTTGCGAGGGAACATAACCTGTGCTATCGGTGGTACTTGTACTGCGGTTTGTCCCGTACACCTCCCTGATCGCCAGCCGTCGCGGAATCTTGACCCCGGTATAGCGGTGGACTAGCTTGCCTCCAACTCGCGAATACGTTTCAGCAAATTTAAATACTTCATGTAACGTGGAACCTTGGCCGGACTGAGTTTCATACCCCAGCCAATATCACTACTTTACAAGTTTGTGCAATGTCATGGTGTCTGTCCGTCTATGAACGCAACACCCTTCAAGCTAGAGACTTGAAACTTTGCAATTCTCTTTATCTATGGGAAAGTAAATTAAAGTGCCAAGCTTGGGGTTCTACGATAACTGGGGGGCTGGCAAATCGATAAATTCGATAACTCAAAACCGATAAATCCACATATTTCGCGCATTCTTACAGCTAGAACTACCAAATTTGGTATGAAGATAGCTACTACCAACGCCCAAAAAACTGCATCAAGAACTTTGGAGCCACGCCTACCCATTCCGCTCCCAGCCCCCCCCCCCCCCCCCCGAATTTTTTAGTCAAAAAAGTCTATATCTCATACATTCTTTTAGGTAGAGCCAGCAAATTTGGTGCCAATATAGGTGATGATGACCCCCAAAAGCTGCATCAAAAGTTTGGATGCCACGCCTACCGATACTGCCCTAGCCGCCCCCATCCACCCCAACGCTTTGTCAAAAACGGGAAAGCTTGTATTTTCCAGAGTTGTGGAGCTAGAGTCTCAAAATTTGGTATTAAGAAAGCTGGTAATGACCCCCAAAGAACTGAATCAAAGTTTTGGAGACACGCCTACCCATTTCGCCCCCCTTTCCCCACCTTTTACAAACATTTAGCTAGAGTCACCAAATTTGGTATGAAGATAGCAATTGACATTTCGCAAAGATTTGCATCAAAAATTTGGATGCCACGCCCAGCCATACTGCCCTCAGCCCCCCTTTCCCCGTTTTCTTACAATTTTCGAGCTAGAGTCACCAAATTTGGTATGAAGATAGCAATTGACATTCCACACAGATCTGCATCAAAACTTTGGATACCACAACCACCCATACCGCCCCCAGCCCCCCTTTCCCCACTTTATACAAACTTCGAGCTAGAGTCACCAAATTTGGTATGAATATAGCAATTGACATTCCACACAGATCTGCATCAAAACTTTGGATGCCACACCCACCCATACCGCCGCCAGCCCCCCTTTCACCACTTTTTACAATTTTCGAGCTAGAGTCACCACATTTGCTATGAAGATAGCAATTGACATTCCACACAGATCTGAATCAAAACTTTGATTGCCACGCTCACCCATACCGCCCCCAGCCCCCCTTTCCACAGCTCTTACAAACTGTGAGCTAGAGTCACCAAATTTGGAAGGAAGATAGTTGGTGGCATCCCCATCTGCATCGTAGAATCTTTAAGGCAGCGTACACCACTGCCGCATCCGTACCCATTTGCAATCAGGCCTCTTTTTTCCGGTTTTAATACTGGAATCGAGTATGCCGCAGTCGGTTGCGTCCGACTGAAACGTTTCCACTTGTTTGGTTTTAGGGAAGAAATACTATCCACGTCAAGATGATATTTAAACACATCTTCTTGAGGTGCCCAACGCATTCCAAACGTCCTAACTGAGCTTTGCTCATTAAAATTTATAGTCATTTCCTCACTGGCGTTCCTTTCACCAGACCGATTCTGGTAATTGGAAGCCCACTTGGCCAGTGGAAATCCTCCTGAGTGCAATATGTCACCAACCTGGCTCCAAATGGTGTCCAGTTCTTTTAAACTGTCTACACCTGCCAGCATACCGTCAACATAAAAAAAATTTTGAATCACATCCGCGCCAATGGGGTATGATTGTGTGTAGATATTTGCCAATTCAAACAAACAACGTACAGCCAAAAAGGGTGCTGACGCTGTACCTTATGTACAAGTATTCAATCTGTATGCCTGCAAATTTTGAGAAGTGGCTTCCTTCCACAAGACAAGTTGAAAGTCTCTGTCTTCCTCAGAAACATTGATCTGCCTATACATTTTTGAAATGTCGGCAGGTACGGCATATTTGTTCAACCGAAAGTTGACCAACGTTGAATACAACTCCTTCTGAATAGCCCCACCATTAGTGTTTCTTTGAGCGAAACTGCTGTTGATGTTTTTCTAGAAGTATCAGAAATAACTCGAAGCTTGTTTGGGGTACTCTCAGGTCGCAGAAAGCATTGATGAGGAATGTAGTACTGCTGTTCTCGAGGAGCAGACTTCAGGATGGACAGATGTCCCATATCTAAAGACTCTTTCATAAAGTCTTGATACAAATTTCTAAGAGTGTCATTTCTTGACAGTTTGCGCTCAAGTTGCAGAAAACGCCTTTCAGCAGTTCGAAAGGACAGGCCAAGAACTTTGGGATTGGTCTTTAAGGGAAGATTTACTTGAAAGCGACCGCAAGATAACCGTTGAATAGTTTTCTTGAAATGCATTTCACAGGCCTGCTGTTCAGCTGTTTGGCGACCAGCCTTCGACTCGATTGGACATTGATCCAATTTCCAAGAACGATTAACTACGGAGCCGAGAGAACATAAAGAAACTTGAGCTGCTGACCTCTTACTATATTGTTTCCGAGGCACTTGTCCAGCCGAGCAATCATTTTTGCATTATGGGCAGCTCGGAATGTAATTTTATTTGCCCAACGAACAATAAACCATACAACAATTCAGCTCCCAACAACACATCTACCTTAGCTGGCTTATAGAACTCGGGATCTGCCAACTTAATATTTTTTGGTATTTTCCAGTTCAATATGGACAAAACCTGTCCAGGCTGAGATGTGGATATCGACTTAAGTACCCAACACTCAGCGGAAAATGTGTGGTAATTCAAACGAGATTGAATTGATGCACAAACCTTATTTTTGCTATCAGTGGTTGCACCACCTACCATTGAGATAGCAAGGGAAGTTGGCTCACGTTTAAGACGTAGCCTCTGTGCCATGCTCTCAGACATCAAATTTATCTGCGAGCCACTATCGAGCAAAACTCGTGCTGGATGCAACTGTCCAAATCTATCTTTAATGTTCACGATGGCGGTAGCAAGAACAACTTGATCCGCATTAAGCACGTGACCTACATATGCCTCAGAAGTTGAAGCTTGAAGTGCCGCTTCCTCACTTTGTACTGGTGAATTAAACCTATGAAGCAAAGAGTGATGAGGCTTTGAACACACACGACACTTCGACGCCTTGCAGTTCGAAACAATGTGTCCCACGGTCAAACAATTAAGACACATTCTTTGAGTTTTTACGTACTCAAATCGTTGCATAACCGAAATACCACAGAATGCGGGACAAACATATATATTGTGATCTGCAGAATTGCAATAAGTACATGCAGACGACGACCTTTGACCTGCATTAGCACAGGCAAATGAAGATTTTTGCTGAGGCTTTCTCACTTCATTGCGCACTTTTGACTTGTCACGAGTGGGCTCCTCTGCTGTCAAGTATTGATACCTTCTATTCAACTGTTTAGCACAATCTTCCCAAGATAGCAGCTTATCATAATCAAGCTGCTCCTCAAATCGAAATTTGGTCATATGGTCTATCTTAGCCATGACCATATGAATAATCATTGCATTAGCAATGTCTTTGTCGTCACCCAAAGACGACAGCGATGCATATAAAGACACTGTATCTATTATCGATATTAAATACGACGCAGATGGTTTGGTCATGCTTGGCAAATCAAACAATTGAGCAACTGTATCAAAAAATATAAGGCATTTAGTGTCGTAAACTGACTTAAGACTAGCAAGGGTCTTAGGGTAGTTACAATCTGTAAGATGATATGGCTTAACTACACCCAATGCTTCATCTGACAAACAAGAAACTAAATGGTTAAATTTTTCCACATTTGTTAATGACGCATCGTCATCCACAAGACTCTCGAAAAGGCACATAAAGTTTCTAAACTCCGAATGTTTACCACTAAATTTCGGTAGACGCATTTTCGGCAGTTGAGATCGCTGGCTCGAATTCATTGAGCAATCATGTTGTACCTGTGTGTCGAATCGTGGCTTAATTGCATTCATAAATAACGCTTTTGTTATGACACACAAATCCTCTAACGGCCCTCTGCTTTCGTTAGCTGGATTTAAACTGTCCAGCTCTGCCTGTAAATTCATAGCTTTATCAACATACCCTTCGAATAATTCTAATCGACATGCTAACTCTGTTTTATCGGATGAGATTTTTTAAATTTAAAGTTAAAAACGGTCCAAGCGACCGAGAATAAGCAAGTCAAGCGGTTGCTGCGGCCACTTTGTTGGTACAGCTATAAATATGCGGGGTGCGAGGGTTAAACAAAGTTAAGAGAGAATTTGGAGCGAACGCGCGCACAAAACGAACAGGCGATCAAGCCAAGCTTTACCCGCAAGCAAAGCGGGGATGAAAAGAACAAGCGGCAAAACTTGGCGCGAGCGCACGCGTAGACAAACCAATGTATAGAACAAATGCAAGCGCAAGCAAAGAGCGAAGAAAGGTTAACGAACGAGCGAACAATCAGAGGTTAATCCACCAAAATGTTTAACAAAAGTTGTGTGTATGTGCGAGTGCAAACATATGTTTTAATGTACATATGTACATTTTTTGTTACGTAGCGATTAGTTGAGAAGCGAAAACAAAAAAAAAAAAAAAACACTTTGCAGTTGCACAAACACACGAACTATATGAAACGCAATAAATAGACCACCGTTTGAAACCTTAATTTTGTTTCTTGTATTGAATTTTTATTTATTCACTTTTATATATATGTATGAAAATATGTTGTTTAAATCAAATACACAAAGTGCCAGAAATTGAGCTGTTTCTACGTGTATGAACGTATGTACATACATATAAGTGTCACAAACTTGTGATATTTTTGTCGACTGTGGCGACACAATGAAGTAAAAAACCTTTTTAAGCTCAATTTTTGGCACGGAATACCTGGAGACTTTCTAGCGATTCAATAGAGAGTGTTCTTCTTTTATTATCCATGGACAATCGTGAGTGTGCAGCGTCCAAGATGGCAAAGTCCAAAGGGGCAAAGCAACAAAATCCAAATTATACAGCGTCGAAAATGGCACAGTCCAAAATGACAAAAGCAGCAAATGCAAGAAGTATTTGTGTTGATTTTTCCACACACGCGAAACCTGAACCACTAACGCGAAACAAACAACAAATGAAAAATAAACCGAAGTCCCTGCTCGGGCGCCAATGAAAAATCTAATAGTTTTTAGATGTTTAAAACAAATTACAAAAATGAGACGCGGTTAGTTCTTCCAAAATTAATTGCGAGGTTTAATCTGGTGGCTTCAAGGGTGAAATGACAATTAAAAAGTATCTAGGTCTAATACAATTACGTGGGCCATAGACGGCCACACGCAACACAAATTCGCCGTCGGCAGATTGCCGATCGGCCTAAAAGCTTACATAGCTTAAGAGCGACTTCATGTTTTCTCTTAAACTAACTTAAGCTATGGTTACAAACTATCAATAATTGTTCTGCTCCAACAGATTAAATAGCAAACATTGAGAAAACACTAAAACCATCCGAAGCCTTTACTAAAATATCGTTTAATCAGTCCGATATGAAAGCTCTATTTGTGTATGCGGTTATTGCTGCTCTCGAAACACAAGCAAAACGGTTCGATGAGAAACTTAAGTATATGGAAAATAAATTCAACCAAGCAACAGTGTCCGTACCCGAGGTGGAAATATTTAAAGATGCAGAAATGGACCCTGACATAAAATGTGATGAGTCATTAGACCATGTAAAATCAGTCCCAGACTTTGAGGGAAAAATTGAGACATATGTAGCATACCACAAATGTAATAAATTAATATAATAATAACAACACTTTGTTTCTGTTCAAGGGCATACATAAATTCATATAACAACAAACATAGCATGTTATTGTTTAAGTGCACGCTTAAAACCAAAACTGGGCAACGACACTTTGTCGTTACATAAACACAAAGCCAGCAACAATTCAAGTGCAAATGTAAATCGACCGCTTGAGAACGCAGCGCGACACATGATGCCGCGTCAGCATTCTCAAGTGGACTTTGACCATAAACATGCCAAACATAAATGCACAACTCTTGCCTCCTAATATATAAGTAAATACATAAACGCCGACTGCGCTGCTGTAGCAGCGAGGCTTCATGTAGAATAAGCGAGGGACCAACAACACATTGAATAAAGAGAACTTAGCGGACACACAAGTGTCCCGCTGCATAAACTGTCCCCTGCGTTTTCAAATACTACTAAGTGTTCAAAACATGGCGACCGTGACATCGGTCCTTATAAGGACCAAGGACGAGTAAACTGAAAAAGCCAAAGTGAAACGAGAAAAAGAAAGTGAAAAAACCAATAATAATAACAATGATTAAAAAAAAAAAAAAAACCAAAGACATGCAAATAAAATTTATAAGTCGTTCAACACAATACAAATATCAACAAGTCAAAGTGAAATTAAATATGCCTGTGCAGCCAGCACCGGCCACGTGAACGAGACATCAATGCCGATAATAAACAAAAAACAAGCATAAACCATTCATGAGCGACGACCCATCGTTCGTCAACGCTGCTCCCGTCGAGCAAAGGGACGCACCAACGCTACAAGAAGCTTTAGAGGTGTGTCCAAACGATGGACCGCGCCCACTCACAATAGCTGAGTACAGGGCAAGAAACACCAAGAAGACACCAAGGAAGAAGAAACGAGGAGGACGCATAAGAAAACTTATGCAAGAGCGCCGCCTCGAACTGGATCTGTTGAAAACAATCAACAACGACGAGGAGCGACAACGCTGCAGGGAGAGAATAAGCCACATCGAGCAACAACTTCGCCCAAGAGCGAAGCAACGCAAAAGGGCTGCTAAATGCTAAGCCCCGATGCCATTATAATTAAAACTCTTAAATCTAACCAGATGCACCGAAAGGTGCAGGTTAAAACCAACTAACCACTGTTAGGCTGATACTAAAAACATATGATCGGATTTTTAATTGTATAAATAAAAATTGTAAGCCGATCATATGCTAATTAACCTCTTATTTCAGTCTCTGTAAACAAAATTTAAAAGGAAAATTAAAATGAGTATTTGTATGAGGGACGAATTGTCCAAGAAGAACTTTTTGATTTTAATGAAGAACTTTCCAGGAAGAACTTTTTGATTTTAATGATCATTTTTCATGAAGAAAAAAAAAAATTCCTTTTTCACTGCATTTTTTCAATAAATTCGTATGCAAACAACAAATAAATACGAAAATTTTTATAAATTAACTTTAGCCAAAATGGGCATTGTAGATGTAAAGACTGTCGATTCGACAGCAAATGTTATAAACAAAGTAGATGTTTCGTCACCAGACTTACAATATATGCTCATTTTGATTGGCATTATAGTGGCACTGATGATCTTAAACCTACTTTTCAAAGTTTACACATCACACAAAAAAAGTCTTAAGAAAAAATACACTTCACTGAGCAAAGGAACAGATCTAGACAAAATTTAGAAATGATTAATGAAATAATTAACAAAGTATATACTGAACACCCAAACTCTTTCAAAATTCTCTGAATATATAACTATACACAAATTCGTGAATGAACTTATGAAACAACACGGATTAGAATCAAGTCCATTATTCATGTGCAGTAAAAAAGAAAAAGCACAAGTATTACAAACATTACCGTACGTTAGAGTAACGTCAGTAATAGATACACATCCCATTTTAGTCCCAACGGAAATATTTCTTGTGCGTTTGTACAAATAAAAATATAAAAACGGTCAATGCAACATTCCTATCAAGATAAGAACCATTTTTTTTTTTTCTCCATAAAATATGGAATGGAGTGAATTATCAAAAAAAATCCAAGACATTAAAGAGACCTTTGAAAGATCGTACAAATGCATCAATAAGGACACTCCAATTAAAGTCGAAACGTTGATACACCATGTCACAATCCTTATTAATCAATACAACGCAATAGAAGAAAAAGTAAAAACTTTCAAACCAAAACTTACAGAAGACCATTCCAAACAGTGCACAAAAATACTTCAATCATTGAATATCCGATTACAAAATATAAGCAACAGGCAAAACATTGAAATAAATGTACCTGATGATTTAAGCTTACCTGCTGATTTTAATAAAAGTCAGTTGAAAGACTTAGACGAATCCCAACCGCTTAAGGATATTGATATAATTGAAACAATAGAAAAAATAAAAATCACAAATATGACCGACACAGCAGCCGCCCAGAGGGCGTACATAAAGACATTTCAATGCTGTGCCAGAATTTGATGGAAGAAAAATCCATCTACAAAGATTCATTACAGCAATAAAATTGGTTGATATGACAAAAGGGTCATATGAAGCAATAGCAATAGAGGTAATCAAGTCAAAAATAATTGGCTCAACCCTCTACAAAATCCAAGACGAAACAACAATTGTGGCAATAATAAAGAAATTGAAAGACACAATTGTCGGTGAAACATCCGACGTAATAAAAGCGAAATTGGCAAATGTCTATCAAAAAGGCAAAACAGCCACGCAATTTACCAATGAAATCGATAATCTACGAAAATTGCTTGAATCTTCGTATATTGATGAGGGATTACCATCAGAGCATGCTGATATATTCAGCACTAAAGAAGCGATCAAAACCATGATCAAAAATACTGATCATGGCAAGCTAAAGACAATAATGGAAGCTGGTACATTCACAACCATGAATGATGCAATCAGCAAGTACATTAATTGTAGCACAGAAATAACAGGTAGCCCCAACTCTATACTGTTCGCCCAAAGAGGCCACGCCCAACGCGGTTATAACAGAAATAATCGCGGTAGAGGCAATGGACGTGATAATTATAATAACAATAATTATAATAATAATAATTATGGTAATTATAATAATAATTACAGAGGCCAAAGCAGAGGTCAAAATAGAGGCAACTCTAGAGGCCGAGGCCGTGGCAACTCAAATAGAGGCCAAAGTAACAATAGCAATGTGAGGATTACCCAGGAAGCTTCGGGAAACTCCCAGACACCTTTAGGTACCCAACAATAAATACAACGGTTCATACAGTAAATTTTAGTCTCAATATATTTGTTTCATTTGACCACGTGTCAACCGGTAATCCACTTACCTTTTTAATAGATACAGGTGCAGACATTTCAACCATTAAAGAAACTTCTGATGTCTTTCATGACATCCAATTAAATAACGTAATAAATATTCGAGGCATTAGTAAAGAAATATTAAAATCCAAAGGCCTTGCATCAATAGAGATACAGACAGGCAAATATATAATTCCACACAACTTTCATATAGTTGATCTAGAATTAGCTATACCATGCGATGGAATAATAGGCATTGATTTCATTAAAAAATTTAATTGTCAACTAGATTTCAAACCATCGGAAGACTGGTTAATAATTAGACCCAACAATTTAAAATATCCGATTCATGTCCCTATTACATATGATTCTGATAAGAATTCAATACTTCTACCAGCAAGATCACAAATTGTCCGAAAAATTACGTTAATTTCAAATGACGATAATATTTTTATTCCAACCCATGAAATTCAACCTGGTGTATATGTTGCCAACACAATTGCAACATCCAAAAATACAATTGTCCGTCTATTAAATACAACAAATACAGATCAATTAATTACAATTAATAATTTACAACACGAATCACTTTCGAACTATGATGTAGTTCAAACAAACACAGAAAACAGAGAAAAAGCCGTCCAATCTCAATGATCCAAAAATTTTCCACCACAATTTAGAAAACAATTAAAAACTCTCTGTATCGAGTATAGTGACATATTCGGTCTTGAAACCGAATCAATCACAACAAATAATTTTTATAAGCAAACATTAAGACTAAAAGATGATGAACCAGTGTATATTAAGAACTATCGTAGCCCGCACAGTCAAACAGACGAAATACAAAAACAAGTCGAAAAGTTAATCAACGACAAAATTGTCGAACCTTCTGTATCAGAATATAAGAGCCCTCTGTTATTAGTACCAAAGAAATCAATTCCAGGCTCCGAAAATAAAAAATGGCGATTAGTAATTGACTATCGTCAAATTAATAAAAAGTTATTGTCCGACAAATTTCCATTACCTAGAATTGATGATATATTAGATCAATTAGGTAAAGCAAAATATTTCTCATGCCTCGACTAAATGTCAGGTTTCCACCAAATAGAACTTGAAGAAAATTCAAGAAATATAACTTCATTTTCAACGAGCAACGGCTCATATCGCTTCACGCGATTACCTTTTGGTTTAAAGATAGCACCAAACTAATTTCAGAGAATGATGACTATTGCATTCTCTGGCCTTGAATCTTCGCAAGCATTCCTTTACATGGACGATTTAATAGTTATTGGTTGTTCCGAAAAACATATGTTCAAAAACTTAACAGATGTTTTTGACAAATGTAGGAAATACAACCTTAAATTGCATCCAGAAAAATGCTAATTTTTTATGCATGAAGTGACCTTCCTCGGTCACAAATGCACAGAAAAAGGAATCTTGCCTGACGACAAAAAATACGACGCCATTAAAAATTACCCAGTCCCAAATGATGCGGACAGTGCTAGACGTTTTGTTGCATTTTGCAATTATTATAGACGCTTTATAAATAACTTTGCCGACTATTCACGGCACATAACTAGATTATGTAAAAATAATGTTCCTTTTGAATGGACAGCTGAATGCCAAAACGCATTCCAATATCTCAAAGATAAGCTAATGGAGCCTACACTATTACAATGTCCAGACTTCAGCAAAGAATTTTGCGTAATAACGGATGCAAGCAAGCAAGCGTGTGGAGCAGTTTTAACTCAAAACTATAACGGACTCCAACTTCCAGTTGCATACGCATCTCGTTCCTTTACCAAAGGAGAAAGTAATAAGAGTACAACAGAACAAGAATTGGCAGCAATTCATTGGGCAATAAAACATTTTCGACCATACATCTATGGTAAACATTTCTTAATAAAAACTGATCACAGACCATTAATATATTTATTTTCAATGATTAACCCTAGTTCAAAACTTACTTGTATGCGGCTCGAATTAGAAGAATACGACTTCACAGTCGAGTACCTAAAGGGAAAAGATAATTATGTGGCAGACGCCCTATCACGGATAACAATATCCGAATTGAAAGATATACAAAACAAAGTCCAGAAAGTCACTACCAGGCAAACAAGTAGACAAAATTCCTGCGCAGGAAAAGAAAATAAACAAGAAGATTTGCAAAAACAAACTCTTGAAAAAGCTTCTAAGCCCAACGTATATGAAGTCATCACAAATGACGAAGTACGAAAAGTAGTGGCCTTGCATATGAAAGAAAAGCTGTGTTACTTCAAACATGGAAATAAAATCATTGCAAGAATAAATGTTAGCGATCTTTATACTAATGGAGTTATTGACTTAGAACAATTTTTCCAAAGGCTCGGAAAGGAAGCCGGTATAAATGATATACGCGAACTAAAATTGGCACCGCATGAAACAATTTTGAACAAGTTTCAATAGTTGATTTCAAAAATATGGGCAATAAAATATTGATTTTATTAAGTGTAGCGCTACTCAAGCCGGTGACCATTATATCAAATGATAAGGAAAAAGAAGCAATAATGTCTACATACCATGATGATCCAATCCAAGGAGGTCATACAGGCACATCGAAAACTTTAGCTAAAGTAAAAAGACACTACTACTGGAAAAATATGACTAAACATATAAAAGAGTACGTACGTAGATGTCCAAAATGCCAAATGTCTAAAACTACGACAAATACAAAGACTCCTCTTACAATAACAGAAACGCCATTAGGTGCATTTGACAGAGTAATAGTGGATACCATAGGCCCACTACCAAAATCAGATAGCGGCAACGAATATGCAATCACATTAATATGTGACTTGACAAAATACCTTGTAGCAATACCAATACCTAATAAAAATGCTAATACAGTTGCTAAGGCAATTTTCGAATCTTATATTCTAAAGTTCGGTCCAATGAAGACGTTCATTTCGGACATGGGAACTGAATATAAAAATTCCATTATTAATGACATGTGCAAATATCTAAAAATCAAGAATATAACATCAACAGCACACCACCACCAGACCGTTGGAACAGTAGAAAGAAGTCACAGAACTTTTAACGAATATATGCGTTCAAACATTTCAGATGACAAAACCGACTGGGTTGTGTGGATTCAATATTTCGTATATTGTTTCAAGACGACCCCCTCTATGGCACACAATTACTGTCCATATGAGTTAGTTTTTGGTAAACAAAGTAATTTGCCAAAACATTTTTGTACAATAGATAATATTAATCCTTTATACAATATAGATGATTACGCTAAAGAATCTAAGTTTAGATTAGAACAAGCCTACAAAAGAGCTAGAATTATGTTAGAAAAGCATAAAGCTAGGAGTAAGGAATATTATGATAGAAACGTAAATAACTTTGAATTACAAATAGGAGATATGGTTTTATTGAAAAATGATACTGGCCATAAGCTGGAACCAGCATATTTAGGACCATATGCAGTAGAGCAGATAGAACTTAACGAAAATATTGTAATTAAAAATAGTAAGAATAAAAAACAAACAGTTCATAAGGATAGGTTAAAAAGGTACAATGAAAAAGAATAATTTTTAATAAAAACAATTATTTTTCATAAAAATAAAATAAAAAAAATTTGGTCTGATCAACCAACACAAAAAAAAAAGACAAAGGTAAAGCTTTGGAAGACATTTTCTTTTATTATATAATCAAAATTAAAAAAAAAAATAAAATAAAAAAAATAAAACAAATTTTTATTTACAGAGACAATACATTTTTCAAGCATAGATATAAGAAACACTTAAAAAAAAAATAAAAAATTAACAATTAAATAAAACTTAACTAAAGCCAAAACAAAATATATACACACAAAAAAAAGGCAAATAAGTACAATTTAAAAAAAAAAAATTTTAATATAATAATAATATAATATTAATTTCAAAATAACTTCATGTATTACGCTATTTTTCACAAGGAGGGAGATGTAGCATACCACATATGTAATAAATTAATATAATAACAACAACACTTTGTTGCTGTTCAAGGGCATACATAAATTCATATAACAACAAACATAGCATGTTGTTGTTTAAGTGCACGCTTAAAACCAAAACTGGGCAACGACACTTTGTCGTTACATAAACACAAAGCCAGCAACAATTCAAGTGCAAATGTAAATCGACCGCTTGAGAACGCAGCGCGACACATGATGCCGCGTCAGCATTCTCAAGTGGACTTTGACCATAAACATGCCAAACATAAATGCACAACTCTTGCCTCCTAATATATAAGTAAATACATAAACGCCGACTGCGCTGCTGTAGCAGCGAGGCTTCATGTAGAATAAGCGAGGGACCAACAACACATTGAATAAAGAGAACTTAGCGGACACACAAGTGTCCCGCTGCATAAACTGTCCCCTGCGTTTTCAAATACTACTAACTGTTCACAACACATACGACTCATGGCGGAGAGCCGCCCATTCAGCATATAAAATTTTTGAAAAGCATATTGGAAGTTCAAGACACTATCAGGCATTGGGTATAATAAGAAATAAAATTAAAGGCCCCGCAGATATGGTGTTATCCTCTTATGATACACCTTTGAAATTTAAGGCAATTGTCAATAGGCTCGATTTTACCTATGCCGACAAGCGACCAATTTACCTTACACAACAACAATTATCTGTGCTGCGTCAAGGAAATTCGACCATAATTGAATATTATGAGGAAATCGAGAAGAAATTGACGCTTCTTATAAATAAAACAATCATGACATATGATTCCACTCTAGCTGCCTCTATTAACGAAAAGTATAGAGCAGATGCATTGAGAGTTTTTATTTCGGGAACAAAGAAAAGCCTTAGTGATATCCTTTTTTCGGCACGACCTATGGATTTGCCATCAGCTTTGACTGTAGCTCAAGAGGTCGAGTCCAATCACGAACGTTTCCACTTTGCGAATAATTTTGCAAAGAACGTTGAAGAAAAAACTCTGCGTAATGAAAAAAACAACTAAAGCTCATGACAACCGGGAAAAATACCCCACAACAAGGCAAAACCCCATTTCTTTACAAGGAAAACCCACAATATTACAACCAAAACATAAAACAAGATCCACCCCAACCGATGGACGTTGACAGTTCATCCCGGTTCAGACAACCGACCCGAAAAAAAAATCAAGGTAGTTCGCCCCAAGTCCCATACCAAAATCAGGTTCAAACAAGTGGAAACGTTTCAGTCGGACGCAACCGACTGCGGCATACTCGATACCAGTATTAAAACCGGAAAAAAAGGCCTGATTTCAGATGGGTACGGATGCGGCAGGGGTGTACGCTGCCTTAAAGATTCTACGATGCAGATGGGGATGCCACCAACTATCTTCCTTCCCGATTTGGTGACTCTAGCTCGAAGTTTGTCAAAGCTGTAGATAGGAGAGCTGGGGGCGGATTGGGTGGGTGTGGCATCCAAATTTTTGCTGCAGATCTTTGTGAAATGTCAATTGCTATCTTCATACCACATTTGGTGACTCTAGCTCGAAGTTTGTAAAAAGTGGGGAACGAGGGGCTGGGGGTGGTATGGCTGGGCGTGGCATCCAAATTTTTGATGCAGATCTTTGTGGAATGTTAATTGCTATCTTCATACCAAATTTGGTAACTCTAGCTCGAAAATTGTAAGAAAACGGGGAAAGGGGGGCTTGGGGCGGTATGGGTGGTTGTGGCATCCAAAGTTTTGATGCAGATCTGTGTGGAATGTCAATTAATATCTTCATGCCAAATTTGGTGACTCTAGCTAAAAGTTTGTAAGAGGTGAGGAAAGGGGGGCGAATTGGGTAGGCGTGGCTCCAAAAATTTGATGAAGATTTTTGGGGGTCGTTGCCAGCTATCTTCCTACAAAATTTGGTGGCTCTAGCTCCAGAACTCTGGAAGATGCTTGCATTCCCGTTTTTGACGAAGCGTTGGGGTGGATGGGGGCGGCTAGGGCAGTATCGGTAGGCGTGGCATCCAAACTTTTGAAGATGATGAAAACCAACTCGAAGAAATTAATTTTTTAGAAATATCTCCCTGTTACCGTTTGTGGAACGAACGAATACAGGCGCATCAAAAAGTTATGTAAACCACTTCCAGAATTAAACAAGTAAGAAGGCTCTAGTCGGGAGAGCCCGACTAGAAGATACCCTGAACCCAGTTGCAATAAATATATTTAATTTATATAAGACTTTGGTATACTGGCTTAGCTTCCATCGATTAAGTTCAATATCTCCGGTGTTTCTCAACCGATTTGGACGAAATTTTCCGAAAAGTTCTATCATTATCCAACCCTCATTTTTAGATTTTCCAAATTCGATATTTTATTGTTATCGATATTTTGTGTATATCGGAAACCAGAATAGTTATCGATAATTTGAAGCAAACTTGTTCTGCTCATGGTATAGGAGAACTTAAATACAAAATCAGAAGTCTCTAGCTCTTGTAGTCTCTGAGATCCACGCGTTCATACAGACGGACAGATGGACAGACGGACAGACGGACAGACGGACATGGCTATATCGTCTCGGCTGTTGATGCTGATCAAGAATATATATACTTTATAGGGTCGGAGATGCTTCCTTCTGCCTGTTACATACTTTTGCACAAAACCATTATACCCTTATTTACCCATTTTATGGGTTAAGGGTATAAAAACGTTACTTACGTAGAAGAAACATTTATTGTCAAGTCACTTCTTGGCTTTAACCCCGTTAAAGAAAAATGTCTTATGCCCCTCTTTGATACTACAACTATATTTTTTCTGCTTCCAAGTTTGTCAAGCTTTGATGGTATAATCGGTCTTGACATACTAAATAAGGTAAACGCCACCTTAAATTTCAAAAATAAAATATTAAAAGCAGATTTTGGATCCGAAATGATCCAGTTTCAAACAAGTGGAAACGTTGCAGTTGGACGCAAACGACTGCGGTTTACTCGATACCAGTATTAAAACCAGTAAAAACAGGCCTGATTGCAAAGGGTAGCGGGTGCAGCAGGAGTGTACGCTAACTTAAAGATTTTCTGATGCAGATGGGGATGCACCCAGCTATCTTCCTCCCAAATTTGGTTACTCTAGCTCAAAGTTTTTAAAAGCTGTTGAGAGGGTGGCTAGGGCAGTATGGGTGGATGTGGCATCCAAATTTGTGATGCAGATCTATGTGGAATGTCAATTGCTACCTTCATACCAAATTTGGTGACTCTAGCTCGAAAATTGTAAAAATTGTGGAAAGGGGGGCTGGGGGCGAGATGGGTGGACGTGGCGTTCAAATTTTGCTGCAGATCAATGTGGAATGTCAATTGCTTTTTCATACAGAATTTAGTGACCCTAGCTAAAAGTTTGTAAAAAGTGGGGAAGGGGGGGTGAAATGGGTGAGCGTGGCTCCAAAACTGTGATGCAGATTTTTGGGGGTCGTTGCCAGCTGTCTTCCAACCCAATTCGGTGGCTCTAGCTCCACAACTCTGGAAGATACACGCATTCCCGTTTTTGACGAAGCGTTGGCGCAGATGGGTACGGCAAGGGCAGTATTGATGGGCGTGGCATCAAAACTTTTAATGCAGTCTTTGGGGGATCATCATCACCTATCTTGGCGACAAATTTGGTGACTCTAGCTCAAAACTGTGGGAGATATAGACTTTTTTGACTTTAAAATGCGGGGGGCTGGGGGCGGAATTGGTGGGCGTGGCTGCAAAATTTTTGATGGAGTTTTTTGGGAGTTGCTTGTAGCTATCTTCTCACCAAATTTGGTAGTTTCAGCTGTAAGTATGTGCGAAATATGTGAACTTATCGGTATTGTGTTACCGAATTTATCGATTTGCCAGCCCCCCAGTTATCGTAGAACCCCCATCTTGACACTTTAATTTACTTTTTCCATAGATAAAGATAATTGGAAAGTTTCAAGTCTCTAGCTTGAAGGGTGTGGAAAAAACTTGGAACCATACGGACGGACAGACGGACAGACACCATGACGGACATTGCACAAAACCAATATACTCTTTACCGTCGGGGTCGAGTATAAAAAGCGCAAACGTTAATTTCACAGAGTTAGGAAACATTCAAATTCCGCATGAAATCGAAAAGAAATTTCAAAAAATTATAAGAGAAAAAACAAGTAAGAAGGCTCTAGTCGGGAGAGCCCGACTAGAAGATACCCTGAACCCAGTTGCAATAATTAAATTAAATTTAGTAAGACTTTGGTATACTGACTTAACTTCTGATGATGATGATGATGATGATGATGATTTGATTTATTGCTTATTAATCCTAGTGCTACAAGTAGAAGTACTTATAAATTAATGCACTAGTCACATTTAAAATTTCTGTTTAAGATTACAAAATATTAAATATACTTATAAACTAAACATATCAGTAGAAAACTTGCAATCAGAATCTTAATCGTATTGACTATAGGTATTACTATTATAAACCTTAATTAATGTTGTTATTATTATTATGTATCATCAAATATGTTGGTGTAAGTATGATTTTAGCTTAGATCGAAAATCTGATGCGCTTCTTACGGTCTTAATTTCAAATGGCAACTGATTCCAAAGTCGGGCAGCCCATACAAAGAATTGCCTGTCGGAGGACGCAAGCTTAGTTCTTGGACATACAACATTACAGGTCCTTAATGATACCGCAAAGCGTAATTTGTCGTATAAATAATCAGGCGTTCTTGTGTATATTATTTGCTGAAGCAGAATTAAAGTCTTGTACTTCGTCCAGTTTCTTAAGTCTAAGTCAAAAATACGATTTGCAAAGCATGTAACATGAACATACCTATTAAGTCCAAACGCGTAACGTGCTATACTATTAAATGCTACTTTAAGCTTATGCTGACTAACAATATCACAATTTGCAAATATTTCTATACCATAAAATAGTATGGGGGTAACAAGGGTTTTGGCGATGGTTATTCTTGTTTTAACCGGCAGCCAGGGTTGTGTTAGCGCAAGTTGCCGAAGAACGCCATAAGTCTTCCCCACAGCCTTATTGACTTGGTCTTTCCATGTCAGTGTATTATTAACTGTTATTCCTAGATTATCAGCCTTATCCACATACTTTATTTCTACATTATCAATATACAGTTTACTTAAATTGTCAACATTTAGTTTTTTCTTAAAAATAACAATACATTTACACTTAGAAGGGTTCAAACAAAGACCATTGTTACTTGCCCATCGACATACACGTAACAGATCATTATTACAAAACATGACACACTGGTCAATCTGACTTACAGGACGACTCACATATAATTGGACATCATCAGCGTACATATGAGTTTCACACATAGACAAAACATTTGGAAGATCATTAACATAAATTGCAAAGAGAAGAGGACCAAGAATTGATCCCTGTGGAACACCACGGGTTGTTGCTATGAGGTCGGAGGTGGAGTGTTGTACAACGACGGCCTGTTTTCTATTGTACAAATATGAAGACATAAGCTTAACTGCCGTATTGGAAAAGTTATAAAGTTTGCTTAACTTTGTTGTCAAAATTTCGTGGCTTACCGTGTCAAAAGCTTTACTAAAGTCAAGAAGCGTTAGAAAAGTAACTTCGCTATTGTCCATACGGCTTCTTATGTCCTCAACAATTTTTAAAACCGCGGTTGTACAGCTTTTCTTTTTCATAAATCCGGATTGTTTGTTACTAAGAAAGTTGTTTGTGTCCATGAATGTTAAGATTTGTGTTGCCAACAATTTTTCAAAGGCTTTGGATAAAAATGGTAGTATAGCTATAGGTCTATATTCATTTTTATTTTTAGGGATGGGTGTGATTTTCGCAATTTTCCACATCTCTGGGAATGTGGATGTGGTTATAGCATTATTTAAAATGTGTGTAATGTGCCCTAGAATAAATGGTAGTAACATTTTTACAAACTTTGGACTTATTCCATCTCTTCCACTTGCATTTGACTTGATTCTAAGGATTGCATTAAGTACATCACATTGACTCACACCCACAAAATTAAAACAGCTAGAACAATTATTTAACGACACAGAATTAACATACGGATTACATGTAGCTGGACGGACACTAATGTTGACAAAACTACGATTAAGAACATTTACGTCCAAGTCGTCATTTATCACAGATTTACCCTTTCCTATTCCTACGCTCTTCAGCTCTTTCCATAGATTTTGCGACGAATTTATTCTATTGAACTTACTACCATAAAACCTACGCTTAGCACTATTGATCAAGTCATTAACCTTACGCCTAGCAGTCTTAAATAGTTGAAGCAAATGAGCAGTCTTGTATCGTTTCCATTTCTCATAAAGCATATCCCTGTATTTTATTGCACTTGTAATATTACTACTAAACCATGGATTTAGCTTCGGCTTAACAACTATGGTTCTAATCGGTACATGCTTATTGTAAAGATAGTCTATATTTCTTTGTAGCAGGCCTAGATGGGTGTCCACTGAGGGAAGAGAGTATATACGGTCCCAATCACACGAGCTACAGTCACTGTATAACATACTACTATCTACATTCTTAAAATCTCTATAGTGAATAGTCTGGTTACTATAGTCAGGTTGTGTGTTATAGGATAAAAAAATGAGATCATGTTTAGAGAATTCAGGTACTGATAATTGGTCATACAACATAACTTTATCCATATCATTTACAAAAATGACATCAAGTAGTGTATTAATAGTTCGTGAAAAATGTGTTGGTGTTGATGCGTTAACAATGTTAAGACCCAGTGCGTTGAAATTTAATAATAAATTTTCTTCTTGGATCATATTACTATTTAGGTCACCAAGTATAATTACATCAGTATAATTTACCGATACGTTTTCAATTGAATTAATCATGCCTGAATAATCTATGTTCTTATTTGCCCTATACACACACCCGAGAAGCAACTTTATATCTTTATTAACACCATAAAGATCAAGAAATAAATATTCAATTTGGCTGTCAAGGGGATGAGTTAATACGACCTTACACCTAATTCTTTTTGTTACGTACACTGCAACACCACCTGCATGACTTACACGGTCAGAACGAAAAACATTGAAGCCATCACAAATAAAAGACAAGTCACTTAATTCTGGGACAAACCACGTTTCAGAGACACAGACAATATCAACATTAGAATTTACAAAGATATAACGAAATTCATCCATCTTCTTAACAAGGCTTTGAGCATTTAAGTGGCAAATTTTTAAACCGCTAGTCTGCTTACATAAAACTCTAACCATGGCATGGCTGCTCGCTCTGGAATTAATCTGTGTTATAGACATCTTAAAAGTTTGAATTTAGAACCTAACTGAGGCACATCAGAATATTTTACAATACTTAACACTAAATATGTTTCAACAATAATAACAACAATAATAATAGGCGGGTAATTTAAATTAAAATACAAGTAAAAATAAGAATATATACGAAAATTGTGACAAAGGCAAAACATATAAACAGAATCAAATTGACGCTCATTCAGGCGAAGCATTAGCCGAAATTGTAGAGCTTTCGGCTTGAAATTGTAATAGCTTTTGAAAGCTCTCCACACACACTGGCTCTGCCCTCTCACTTCTCTTTACATAAACGCATGAGCGTCGGCAGAAAACGGCAGATAAAACTTTCTGTCGCTTCATCCGCATAGCCTCTTTAAGCGTGGTTCTCTCTTGTCAACTGTTCGTTGATGTAGAAAGGCGTGGACGAGTCAAATCCCAACAACTGCAAGTTTAGTAGTTGCTTTGCCGTCCGCCGATACTCTCCCGCTGCCCGCATGAGAGCAATCTTATCACGTGCGTTTTCAAATTTAATAATTATTGCAGGGTCGACAACTGTGTTTAAATTTTTTGCCTGTTTGACCCTAAAAATGTCTTTAAGTCTCGGTGCCGGTGTCAGTCCCAAAGAAAAACATAAGGTGTTGAAAACAGTTTTGAGTGACTCCCCCTCACAGAACGGGACCCCATGCATGCGGAGGTCATTCGCCACTTCTGCTGTTGCAAGTGTCAACATTTTTGACTCAAGCAAGCCCACCTGTGCCTTTAGCGAGTCCAACGCAGCCGCATCTCTCTCCAGTTTTTCAACACGCTCACTCATTTTCTGCATTTCTGCACTCATGCCGTCTAGCCACTCATGAAGCACAGTGAGTATGCGCGCTTCAGATTCACTCATTTTTCGAGCTATCATATCAGCATGCTCCTGAAGACGCTGGTCGATGAGCTGCAAAATAGATCCCATGTCTGGCGCCTTGGTCTGCTTAATCTCTCCAATTGAGTTTTCACGCAGTCTCTTTTGTACCGGTGCCATTGAGTTCGTTTGATGGGTTTTTATGTGTTTGCGACGAAGTCACTGAGTGTGTATGTTTTTGTTAGAGTGAGCTTTTACTTTGTGTTTCGTGCTCACATTCGCTACCAAAATTCTTGTTTGTTTCTTTAATTTTTTGTTATTGTAATTTATGTTTCCCGCGTCAAGCAGAGTTTAACTGATTGTTTTCGTTAATTGTGTATTGATTTAGCACAACTTTTAATCAGATAATATGCCACTGTGTAAATCACAACTAAATGTTCCTTTCTGTTTTTTAAAAACAACTTTTTAGGCAAAATAAAGCGAAAAAAAAACACGGAGCTCAAAATAAAAGCGTCTGCTGACTTCGATATCGATAATAATGCAATCGATTAAATCGACCAAATTTTCAGAAAAGTTCTATCATTATCCATTACTTCAACCCTCATTTTTAGATTTTCCAAATTCGATATTTTATTGTTATCGATATTATGTGTGTATCGGAAACCAGAATAGTTATCGATAATTTGAAGCAAACTTGTTCTGCTCATGGTATAGGAGAACTTAAATACAAAATCAGAAGTCTCTAGCTCTTGTAGTCTCTGAGATCCACGCGTTCATACAGACAGACAGACGGACAGACAGACGGACAGACGGACATGGCTATATCGTCTCGGCTGTTGATGCTGATCAAGAATATATATACTTTATAGGGTCGGAGATGCTTCCTTCTGCCTGTTACATACTTTTGCACAAAACCACTATACCCTTATTTACCCATTTATGG